>CAIGQS010000269.1:628780-790520 GCA_903798195.1 Danio kyathit
TTGCTACTCTGCCAGGAACTTCGCCACTGAAGAGCACCTTCGATAATAATCTAAACATTTGTTTTGAGATGGACCGCAAGATGTGCTCAAAAGTCATTTCTCTTCTGCAAATAAGTTTTTTTTTTTTTTTTTTTTAATTTGCTTGATTCTTTTAAAACTGAAAGCAGCACCCTTCAATTGGTGTTTTTCCATAAGATACACCTTTGTGAATGTTTTATTTTATGTGTGTATTCTTTAATGTGCTTTTTAATAATTTTATTCTTTTCAAAGCAGCACTCAGACGCAAATTTATCCTTGAAAACGTGGCATGAGAGCGATGCATGTGTTGGTCAATCAATTCCTGATTCTGTGTAATAGACATGCACAATATGCAATAAAAAAAAATAATACATATGCAGTCATCAACATTATTTGACAGCTCATATGACGGTGATATGATGCTTCACAAAAGTTGCAGACACCTTTAACAATATCAAAATGCTTTTGTGCACATCCAGTTTTTTCTTTACACCGATTAGGAAACCGGCTACTATAACTACTATGGCTACTTTAGTAATGAAAATCCGCTCTAACTGTAAAACTAAATAAATTGCTAAATACTTATGACACATAAGTGTAAAGCCTGCAGCCCACAACAAAGGTGGAAAGTTATTGCGTATCATATTTAACAAACCGTTTGCTATGAATTTTATGTAATTTTGCTCACATGGATAATTGAATATTAATCAGATGATGTCATTAGACTGCTGTGCCATCAGCCAATCCTTGCATTGCTAATCATGATTTCGAGGATCGATAGATCTGTCCTTCACAACACATGCAGCGATCCCAGATTAGTTAATCCAGACATTTTAATCTGATTCGCGAACTTGTTTAAAGAACAACCCTTTCATTATGTTCTTGGCTGTTTTTCACCCATTTACATATTTTATAACCTTATTTTTTAACCGCAAAGCCATGACACCAAATAATCATGCATTCTAGATTGTTGGTGTTTTCCCTGTTGGGAAGAGGTCAGATATAATTTTTACTGTTGATCATCAAGTTGGCTGCATTAACCCTTTAGATAGGCCTGTTCAAAAACGTTTCTGTCTTTTATATGGCATTCAGTGAAGTGTGAAGTGAAGTGTGTGCATAAATACACTTTGTAGGGGGACCAACAGTTTTAACCCAAAAATGACCAGTCTACCAGATGAAGTAGAGCAGGAATCAGAGATTCAATTAAAAGAAAGTTTACTGTAGATAGTTTGCAGTTTCATCCGCAGAGGCCAGCTTCAACACTCGCAAAAAGTTTAGACCGCTCTACATACAATCTCAGAACAACAACAATTAGACTCTTACATAATGTCATTAACTGCATCAGACATATAGGTGTTTAACCCCCAGGGGTCGAAGACCACGTATACGCGTTTTGATGTGTCTTCTCCTCATAATGCCAAAAAGAACCTAAATTACACTTTCAGTTTTGATCGTACAGATAAGATCAATACATCAATCGATCTGTTAAGTGTCCAGTTTTTATTGTGTACACTCACAATGACAACAAACTTGTGTGCTTTTGCAATATAAGGATAATAAACAGTGTAGGCAATCTGTCTTTTCTCTCTCCGTGAACTGTTTTTAGAAACGCGTCAGTAAAATGCACTGAAACTCTACGAAAACAAACACAGACATGAGACGTGTATCTATAGAAAGCTTGAAGTGTCGACTTTTAAATGCAGCAAGTGCATGTTAAAAACAAACATTGTTGATAAAGTAATCAGTATGAAACGATTGCTATTTCTAGTTTCTCAGTCTAATTACAATCGTCTGCAAGACTCACGCAACCTGTAGACTGCGATCAGAAAAAAACACGTCAATAAAATAATCAGAAACTCAGCAAATACTCAACAAAGAGGCCTGAGAGATATATCTATAGAAAGCTTGACATGTCTAGTTTGGCATTGACCAATTCAAGTTGAAAACAAATAATCTCTTTTTGTTGTGTAGTCCGTTTAAAAGGGACTGGTAGGGATTCTCCTTTTATAGAGTGGAGGAACTATGACGTCACCTTGTAGGCTAATCGGCTGCTAGCATAAAACTGGTTCCCTCGATAAAATCTCTATAGGATTTTCCCATAGGCTTTTTGAAGATTGCAAATAATAAGCTCTGTGTTCAAACATTGTTTATTAAACTTACACATTTTGTCCAGCCGGATAATCCTCACATGAAAATATGACTTTTAGCACTTTTGAATCTTAAATGTAAACGCAAGAACTAAAAAGCTAACATTAGGCTATAAACGGACTACAGCCTTCGGGGCGCTCGCCTGTGACGTCAGCACCACCCTGCTACAGACAACTCTTTAAGCTTAGAAATGTGATCCATGACAAAGATTTACTCTCGGTTTATTATATTATAATCCACGCTATATATTATAAACAAACAAATACGCAAAACCACTTAGACCTATGTACCTTTTGGATAGTTTTTGCGGGGGAAATACATTTTGTTTTGCTTTACGATTGTTGTAAATGTTTTAAAACTGCATGTATAAATGTGCCTACATATTATCATAAAACATGTTTAAATAAGTGTATCGCTTGCGTGCATACAGCCTGCTTACCTTAGTAACAGACGACAGAAATGAGGAGATGAGGCGTGAAGGACAAGTCTAATGTTATATGCCTGCAAGTTCCATCATGGACACAGAACGACATTCAATATTCTTTTTTTTTGTCACCGAGTACAGCGAAAAGCAGCCCATACTGTCACATATGCTATACATTTTAAGAAGGAGTTTAAATATTGCAGTTATGACAGAGTTAAATGTGTTCAGATAAAAAAAAACTATGAAAAATCAGTTGATCACGTTAAAATGACAATTAACTTGTATGTATTTTTTTACACATTTATTCACACATTTGCATAACTGAGAGCAGGAAAGAGACAGGCAGCACTGGTAAGCAGTATCCCCATAATATCGTTTAATTAAAATAAAGGATCAGCAAATTAATCTGTCTTACAAGTGAAGGCATTATCTACACACAATATGAATTCCCAATTAGAAAAATACTACAAACTATAAAATACTACTCCTGAAAATGCTTTAATCACAGACAAATCCAAATGTCCAATGCAAGCGGGCTGCGCTCCAGACCAGTTCAGCCCTATGACGTATAATGTCTCCGACACCGCCTGTAGTCCCGTTTAGCACATTGATAGCAACCGTCTTTTTAAAGAAGCGTAACCGATTTAAAAAATCAAGAGTGTGCTGTAACTGATGTTTTATGTCGTAGAATAAAACGTGAAAGTATCTTGAGTTTGTGTTCACCACGAACCTTATTTATGCGATTTAACTGAAATCCCATTCAAAAACCCATTGATTTCGGACGAGGGAACCGGAACTGCTAAAATGCTAACTCGCTTCCGGGTTTTTGCATACAAATTGACGTCATAGTTCCTCACTCTATTGCCTCATTACAGCTAATGTGATCCCGCCCTAAGTGAGCGCGCTGTTCATATGGTAATGACATAAACGTTTCTTTCTCAAAAACAAACACATACAAACACGCTGCTTGGGTATTATTGTAGCCCAGCTTGTGCTGTTTGCAGTGTTATCACACTTTAGCCATTAATATGTTTTTAAGATTCTGAAAACAACACAAATGTCACTGAATGTCAAAACTTCTCCAAGGCCCCCAAAGCACAAATAGACTAAAAACATTTCCGTGTCTGTGTGTGTTAGAGCTGCACGATTCTGTCTAAAATGAGAATTGCAATCTTTTTGCTTAAAATAAAGATCACGATTTTCTCACAATTCTGTAGATGTAAAATAAAGGTTAATATGAGTAGCAAATTATTATTGTTATTTCAGAATACAACTATTCATAATTCAGAAATTGAAATATGTTTGAGACGTATGCTTGCAGTCTGTCATTGACAACATTATTAGACTGTTTTTTTCTACTGGTAAAATCAGACATTTGTCATTATCAGATTCCCTCTTGCATTATATTCAACATTATATAGGCTACAGTAGTTATACTGACACTGTTAAACATTTATTCTCATGCACAACACTTTGTGTAAAAGAAAAACATATTATATGCTTGTCTTAATCATTACTCTAAAATGCGATATGATCATTTAAATGATGTGCGTGCGTTCAGTTTCATTTTTACTTCTAAGTGCAGTTCACTAAGTGCGCGCAGCTCCCAAACGATCACTCTGTGCCTCAAACTTAATGTTATTTACAACGCTACTAGCTGTTATTCACAATCTATGAAAGTTCTGTTCACTAAAGTAGGCATCATTCACAGGCGCGCAGCCGCCCCTCTGTGGTACAACCAGATAACAGCTCACGGTCAGGTCACGTCACGTGTTTTCGCGGCCGCGAATACATCATTACATTTAGACAGACATGACATTTTTGTGTGAATTATACCTTAGAAATACAGTATGTGACTCTTTCATCACCATGTGGAGGTGTCCACGTTGCTGAACATTGTATGTAAAACAACGTGAAGACTTTGCTTCTCTCCTGAACTTGAAAATGTGATTGGCAGAATCGTATAAATGCTGGATTAAGATTGTCTAGGGCAGGGGTGTCCAAACTTGTCCTGGAGGGCCGGTGTCCTGCATATTTTAGTTTCAACCCCAATTAAACACACCTGAACCAGCTAATCAAGCTCTTAGTAGGTATACTAGAAACTTCCAAGGAGGCGTGTTTGAGCTAAACTATGCAGGACACCGGCCCTCCCGGACTGAGTTTGGACACCCCTGGTCTAGGGGGTCAAATAGAGATCGCGATCTTTTTACGATTAATTGTGCAGCTCTAGTGTGTGTACGTAATTCCAAAACAAGAATCCAATGATTACTTGGACATCACGTACAAAAGTCAGACAGCCCCTAGATTATTCAGAGCTGTCCCCAGACCTGTAATGCAGATCCACAAAGCAGCAGAACACAAACGCACAAAGTACAATCTGTTCCTACTCCAGGGTGAGTAGTGTACTCACAACCGTCTTATCAAACTGGTTAAAAACTGGTACAATCTACCTCCAAACTGGCAGCTTACATACAAAAGAATTAACTTTTAAAAGATTAAACACTAAAATGGCAAAAACATCAGGAAACAGTAGATCCTGAGGAAATAAATCATTAGGCATACAGAAAAGCAAACACGCCATATTATTCCAGATTTACTCTGAAGAGGGAGGACACTGACGTCATCATATAATCTAGGCCAGTGGTCGGGAACCTATGGTTTGGGAGCCACATGTGGCTCTTTGACCAAAAATGCGTGGCTCTCCACCTGTCTCCCTTCAATAATATTCTAGATAAAAAAATAATCGTCACAAAAATCAGTTTCCTATTGAAAATACAGTTACAGTTCCCTCGTTGCTGTAATTTCATGAAGAAAAAGAATAAAAACTCAACGTTTCAAACAATGCGTGTGTGCGGCGCTGCAAATAAACGTACGTTTTTATGGTAACCGTGCGCGGACGTCAAATCAAACAACATTCATGAGTGGTGATGATGTTAAAAGAAATTCAGAGAAACATCGAAAGGTTCAGAATGAGTGGGCAGAAACATTTGCTTTTATTAAAAGATCTGCTGCTCTGTCTGCCTTGCACCAAACGCATTTCCACTTGTAAAAAATCAAATGTTAAGAGACATTTCGAAACCCACCATGCAGCTTTTGCGATAAAGTACAAGCTGAGCAAAAGCCGAAAGAAGGCGTTTGAGGAGCTCCAGCATAAACTGAAACCTTTCATAAATGCGCGGCAGTGCTTAATCTGAGCCGGATCTTGCTCCGGGAAATGTCAGATATTCGTGTTTTGCGGTCCGGTATATGTTTAAATTGACCCGGCATAAACTTGTGCGTGGTGACACCTGCTCCACGTGCGTGTGTGTGTGTGTGTGAGAGAGAGAGAGAGAGAGAGAGAGAAGAGAGAGAGAAATGTGTTGTGAATGAGTCCGAGTGAAAAACAGCTAGCAAAGCTGTGTGCAGTGTTGCCAGATGTTGCTGACTGATTCCAGCCCAAAAACCGCCGAAATGCAAAATCAACCTGAAGAAATCCAATCAAATTCAAAATCGCCCAATCTGGCAACACTGGCTGTGTGGATTGTGTACACATAAAGGTAGTCAATTTTGACCAATCAGCTTTCTTACATTTACAATCACTCTCGTTGGTTGGTAATTATTGTTTCGCACGCAGTGAGCAGTGAAAATAAATAATACCATAGTGGCCTACTAAATAACATTTGTATTTTCAAAATGCCAGAGGCAGTCAAGCATATATACTTGGGCTGGGCGATATGGCAAAAAAAAAAAAAAAAGTTGATTTTTTTCATAAAGTTTGACTGATTCCGAATTTTTTTTTTTTTTTTTTTTTTTTTACTGTGTAACTATAGTCAACTTAAAACATTACAACAACATGAATGAAAGTAACATTCTCTTTATAAGTAACTTGAAAAACCATCTGGTTAAGGAACATGTATTTTTAATGGCCATGCCGTACATAAATTGGTCAACAAGGTGTAGCCCAGGGCTATTCAATTGGCGGCCCGTGGGCCGAACCCGGCCCCCGAGGCAATTTGTTCCGGCCCCCCAAATAGTGTGACCAAGACATCAAAAATAAATTCAGTTCAGTCGAAAAACGGCCGCTATAGTGATGAAGTGACGTGCGTCTGTTCAATACAGCACGAGCTGCAGTTGGCTGCGCAGAGCGTGAGTCACCTGACATTAAGTGAGTGGCGCGAGAAAAAGGTCTTTTGTACAATGCACTGATATCGTTTATAGGGATGCAATGATTAGCCGATTTCACTATTAACCCCGCTTTATTCATTAAACGCGTCTCAACGCAGCATTTCTGTTGCACGGAAAAAAGCTGCTGCAACTAGTTATGCCAATACGCACGCACACTGGATTAACTTTAGCAGCAAGCCGTTGACATATGGCGTCTTTTCCGCGCACAAGTACATTATTTCCAATGGAGACGCGTGCATATTGAAGCGGTGCGCGCACAGCTCACAAGCGGACCGACACACCCTCGCCCTGCAGGCGCGGCACACAGTAGAAATGATCTCAGGCTGTAGTGGTGAGAGTTGTGCGTGGCTTTCAGTGCAATGTAAACTAAAGATATGTTAGATGAATTATTACAAATTATTAAAATGATTATGTATGAACGCAGATGATAACAACAGTTCATTTAAATTCTTAGCTAATATATAGCTTAAATTATTAGACAAATACTATTTTTATTTATTCTTATTTTTACGTATTTATTCATTGTTCTGTCATTTATTTTCATTGTAAAATTATCACTCATGTTTAAATCAAAAACTTTTTAATTTATTTTTAAGTCCAAATAGAGAAATGGACCATTGTTTGTTTTTTAATAATATCTTGTGCTGTATTTGGTTACTGAGCAGCAATAAACAACACTTTAATATATAAGCAGTTTTCTTGTGATTTTCTAAACTAGTCGTGTTTTAAATTTAATAAATGCATAATAATAGTGATAACTGTGAAACCATGATTATTCTTCAGACTATAATCATACAACCAAAATATAATCGTTGCATCCCTAATTGTTACGCAGTTTAAAACAACATATGAATGTGTCTGAATGTAGAAGAAGCCTACTTAAGCGATACACTGATTTTGTGCCTCGAAATACATTTGGATATGCTTGTAAAAAAAGACACATTGTACAATGCAGTGATGCTATGTAGTTTCAAAATACAACATATTAATGTTTTAATGTAGAAAAAGTCAACGTGGGTGTCTTTATGAGCACAAATACAGCATATGAGCTCTTATATTGCAGTTGTGTCATCACTTATATTGCAAGTCATATCTCTCCGGCCCCCCGTTTGGGATGCTTTTCATGAACCGGCCCCCATGACAAACTAATTGAATAGCCCTGGTGTAGCCTATTACATTCCTTCATAGAGCACCGTTCTCTCACAAGTGAGCTGTTAATTTATTTTTGCTAAACTGTTCCATTCTGTGACAAACCGGACCAGACAGTACGGATACGGTTTCAGTTTCCACTGTCATGCTGCAACAGAGCTCTTTGGAACATTATTCGAACCGCATCAGTAATGGCCTTGGTAACGCAATGTAAACAGCTTCCCTTGTTCATTTAAATTTAAATAAAAGCCAAAACTAGTTTTTTTTCATGCTCACTTGTAAAAGAAAAAGCAACCGTGTGACTAAACACTGTTATGGCACTCTCTCATATAGGGATGCTAAATATAGCTACAATAGAAGTCACAGCACCGGTATTTATGTAGAGGTCATGTGTTGTGCGCTTTGGGCAAATTTTATTTGGAGGGAAAATGACCAAAACGTAACGTGAAGATTGATAATGATTGGAGGGGAAATAAATAATATATTTCAAATCTCTGTACATAACAGAAAAATAAACAATGATAATGCAACAATAGTTTATCTGTATTAGTGACATGGCAGAAATATATATTTGGACAGGCCATGTCAAAGTGAGCGGGCACTTTCACTGATAAAAAATATAGCACTTAAATTATTTCATAACAATCAATTGATTAACACAGTGGTTTATATCAAAAGTTGGTAATGATATAAAATATACTACATTTTGATGGTAAAATATAACCATTTAAACGATTTCAGTATTTAAACATTAAATAACGAATGCATCAAGTTAAATAAAAAAAAAATCCCGAATGAAACAACACCTAGCATATCAGGATATAAAGGACTATATTTAGCAAAACGCTGCTCTTTTTGTCTTTTGTAATTTTATAGTTTTATTTTTGTTATTTTATTTATTTTTTGTCTTGATAAATAACTAACGAGTTATAGACAAATTCCTGCTTGACTTTTTGGAAAATATTTGTGCGTAGCTACACCACCCAGTATATATTAAAGATCACCGTGAACAATTGTGACATTTGTCAAAACGTATTTATTTTTTTGGAGTAAAAACAATACCGACATTTATGAATCCATATTTATTTATTTATCATTCATTTTACTTGTTTATTGGTGCATATATGGGTTATGATTTAATTCATACAGTACCTTGGACAGCTACTGTGCCACTCCATAAAGCTTTCAAGCAAAAGTCCAAATTAAAGAAAGATTTGACTTTCTGCGGTGACAGCCGACATTCACAACCTGCCATAACCGTCCTTCAGGTGGTGCGTGGGTATAAAATACAAAACCAGCCGTCTGGGCTTTGAATTAGGTGCAATTATTTCCTCGTTGTTCAAAGAGTCTGCAAGTTTGTGGTCCATGGACATATGTTGTTGTTGATTCTATGCGCAGCAGGAAAAAAAGGCTTTCAGCAGTGGCTTTCATGCTTGTAGTCGCTGGTAAAGTTCTCACCCAGATCAGAGCGATCTGTGCTACCGAATACAGCGCAGCATGCAATAAACTCACGCTCAGTCAGGCGAAGTAAAGGTCCCATTGCCTATATGTCAATCTAATTAATTAAGCTCTAGCCACGAATAAAACTTTTAGCCTATTTTATTATTTTGTGTAATTTATATAGTGTAATCAGGGCCGGAGCAAGCTGAACTGGCGCTCTAGGCGAACGGCAATCACTTCGCCGCCCTCTCCCGCCCTCAACCCAAAAGTGAAATAGAAACTTACCTGTTTGCTGATGAAAGTGAGGACCGGGAGGGAGCCGGTTGGTGTCGCGGATGAAAGTAAGGACCGGGGGGTTCGCTTACTATTCTGCTACCCAAGGCGGCCGCCTAGGTCACCTCAATGGACGCGCCGGCCCTGAGTGTAATGGGCTAGCGTGCTTCCACTCAGCGAGCTGTGGTAGCTCATCAACAAAGCCGCGGCGTCAACACGCAGAATCTATCAGCACAATTCAGCACGATTGTCTAACAGTTTAGAACGGTTTGGCACGATAGTGGAAAAGCGGCTTTAATATTTTTATTTAAAAAAAATAGAGATTCCTCGATTTTATAAATATTAAATCGTCTTAAAACGTAATTTCAAATTAATCTAAAAAATTGCCCAGCCCTTCAAGAAAAGATGACCTGTGCCCTGGTTCTGGATATTTTGAAATGGCAGCTGCGATCTCAAGTCAGCCAGAAAAAGGTAGAGGTAACTCTGGGTTATCTTGAAGTTTAGACAAAGAGTCATTTTTTCTTGGCACATAATAGTGAAGTGAAATGAATGTCAGTGGTGTTAGCAAGGTGAATAGTGATGTTTCAAGCTTTTTTTTGCTGTAACTGCTGAGTAACGTCATGTTCCGGTGTCCTGGCATTTTATACTAACCATTAGATTATGCTATCTACACAGTGTGTGTGTTTTTTTGTGTTTGTTTGTGTGAGGTGTGTGTGTTGTGTGTGTGTCACGTGGCTCTTTAAAAAAATACATTTCCTAAAAATCCCCAGAAATGGCTCATTGCTGAAAAAGGTTCTGTGATCCAAAAAAAGTAAAAAAATAGACAAACATTAAAAATAGGTTTGTCACCAGTTTTTAAATTGTTAATCTTGGGAGCCAGTCAGAATATCTGTCAAAATACCTTTTAAAGAAAATATACCACGGGCTAGCTCTCACCACCAGTTGTGGAAGGTGTGGATGTGAAGGTTGATGGTTGTCGACGAACTCAGGCAGTGAGTAGCAGCCGTGGGTGCCTAACAGGAAACTCGACACTGTAGACTGCAGATAAAGGCTTTTCGCAAGCTGACTCCCTTGCCAGCGAGATAAATTGGTAAGTTGATTTTGTTCAGGAAACACGGCACTGAAGTCTTTGGTGACGCACTCGTTCACAGACATCACAAGCACTTCAGTAACAAGACTACGGTCTTTTTCTCCGTTGCTTCGATACGTACTTACGCTTTTTGTTTCTCACAGCCATTCGTTAAGTTTACACTGCTCGTCTCGACCCGGTTCTTTACCTCATTTCCCCGCACTGCAACAGTTCAGTCAACTTCTCTTTCTCCACACACACCAAATAATGCTGCCCTCTTCAACTCTCCTTTTCTTCCTTTATATTCTCACCCATTTCCTTTTTGCAGTCCAATAGGTGGAGACCAATAAAGCAATGTTGACTGTCGTCACCAGAAAACACCAAACAATCATAAATGCATGATTATATGCTGTCATGACTTTGCAATCAAAAAAATGTTGTTATAATAGAGGCCAATGGAGAAAAAAAACAGCCATTAATATAACGAAAAGGTTGTAAATTTGCTCAGGAGTGTATTGAATTTTTAAATTTTTTTATTTCAAAGCATTTTCCCAGAATATGTCAAAATATATGGTGGGGGAGTTGCATCAATCTTTAGTGATATTCTTAATGTTAATCAGAGAAACAAACTTATGTTTAAACCTCTTTGAAGTATTAGAACTTAATGTTATGCTTCCGGGTATTATGCAAAAACCTATGTTATCTCTCGCTTTAAATCACCATATATAGACCCCCCAGAACCCTAATGCCAATTTTTTTAAAGAGTTTTCTATATTTTATTTGTAACTTCCTAGTTAAAACTGATAAAATACTAATTGTAGGAGACTTTAACATCCACGTAGATATGCTAATGATACATTAGGGCTCGCGTTTTTGGATCTGCTACATTCGCTTGGGATAAAACAAAACGTTGTTGGCCCAACCCATCGCTTAAAGCATACCATTAGATCTAATTCTGTCTTATGGAATTGAGGTCTTTGATGTAGGACATTATACCACAAAGTGATGATATTACAGACCACTACCTCTTACTATATATAAGCTGCGTTTACCTGAAATTAGCAGATCTGCACCGATATACAATCCTGGTAGAACCTATCATTCCATCCACCAAAGATGAATTCACAAATATCTTACCTGATATTTCTCTATTTATGCACCCGCAAACGCAAATGACCTTGATGTAGTAACCAGTAGTATGGATGCCATCTTTACTAGCACACTTAATACAGTGGCACCCATCAAATTAAAAAAGGCTAGAGAGAATAAAACTACACCATGGTACAATAATCATACTCACGCTCTCAAAACAGCAACCCGTGCTCTGGAATGTAAATGGAAGAATCTAATTTAGAGGTTTTTAGAATTGCGTACAAAGACAGTATGTCCAGCTACAGGAGGGCTCTTAAATCTGCCAGGGCTGAGCACCACCTTATACTCCAGATCCAGTAAACATTCCACTGAATCAAAATAACCTACAATGCTTCAAAACCATAGAACAGGAAGAGCTAGATAAAGTTATTATTAGTTCTAAACCAGTTACATGTATGTTAGACCCAATTCCAACAAAATTACTGAAAGAATTGCTACCTGTTATAAGAGAACCTCCCCTTAACATTATCAACTCTTCTTTATCTTTAGGCCATGTTCCAAATCCTTACAAGCTAGCTGTTATTAAACCTATTATTAAGAAACCACAACTGGACCTGAGCAACTTAGCTAATTATAGGCCTATTTCAAATCTTCCGTTTATGTCTAAAATACTAGAACAAGTTGTTTCTACCCAATTATGCTCCTTTCTGCAGACGAACAATATTTTTGAAGTGTTTTCAGTCAGGTTTCAGGCCTCATCACAGTACAGAAACCGCATTAGTAAAAATAACCAACGATTTACTCTTAGCTGCTGACCAAGGGTGCATCTCACTATTAGTTAACTCTATCTTAGCGCCGCATTTGACACCATCAATCACAATGTAAAGTACAGGGTGCCTCAAGGATCAGTTTTAGGCCCCTTGCTGTTTACAATATACATGCTACCCCTGGGAGACATTATTAGAAGACATGGGATCAGCTTTCACTGCTATGCAGATCAGGCACGTGCACACATAGGGCTCAACCTGTTGCAGTTTCATGCCCTTTTGAGTCCGGGATACAAAGTGCCCTTCCAAAATGAATAATTCCTTAATAATAATTCCTTACAATTTATATAGCGCTTTTCTAGACACTCAAAGCGTTTACATATTGGGGGGGATCTCCTGTAATGTAAGTGCCCCTCCTACCCCCGCCGCTTTTTTAGTTCGCGATCTCCCCAACCCCTGCTCTTCAGTTAGCAGTCTTTCCCTTGATCTTCTACTATACACATGCCCTTTGGAAAGCATCTGCACGGCCCTGATGCAGATGATATTCAATTATACATTTCAACTAAACCTGATGAGATGCCTGAACTGTCTAAGCTAACTGAGTGTATTAAAGATGTTAAAGACTGTATAACCAACAATTTTCTTCTCTTAATCTCAGACAAAACAGATTATTACTTATCGGGCCTAAATCCTGTACACAGCAGACCTCACAACTGGACCTGCAACTAGAGGGATACAAAGTTAGCATTAGCTCTACTATTAAAGATCTGGGTGTCATATTAGACAGCAATTTAATTTTTGAAAATCATATATCTCATGTCACAAAAACTGCCTTCTTTCATCTGAGAAATATGCTAAGTTACGAAGTATGCTATCCTCATCAGATGCAGAAAAGCTAGTTTGTGCCTTTCATGACTTCTAGGCTGGATTACTGTAATGCTCTGTTTGCTGGTTGCCCAGCATCCTCTATTAATAAACTCCAGCTAGTGCAAAATGCAGCTGCCAGAGTTCTTACCAGGTCTAGAAAATATGATATATCACCCCAATTTTATCCTCCTTACACTGGCTGCCTGTTAAGTTTCGTATTAATTATACAATTTTGCTTCTTACCTGTAAAGGCCTTACATAATCTAGCTCCTTTTTATCTAACCAACCTCCTGTCTCACTACAATCCAACCCGCTTTTTAAGATCTCAACTCGGGGCTTTTGGTAGTACCTAGAATAGCAAAGTCGAGTAAAGGAGTCGAGCCTTCTCATTTCTGGCCCCTAAACTCTGGAATAGCCTTCCTGATAATGTCTGAGGCTCAGACACACTCACAATTCAAAACTAGATGAAAAACCTATCTTTTTAGCAAAGCTAATACGCTAATAATAATTACGCTAATTATTCTTTATTTCCACCTGGGGGTACTCATCCCCAGGCCTCCAAGGACAGACGAGCCTTCGCTGAGGTCAAAATCAAATCAAATCACTTTTATTGTCACATCATCAGCAGCACGTGTGCTATGATACGTGAAAAGCTTAGGTGCTGGCTCCAGACAGTGCAAAATACAGACAGTGTAATACAACGACAGTGCAAAATACAGACAGTGTAAATACAACGACAGTGCAAAAATACAACGACAGTGCAAAAATACAGACAGTGCAGGAACAGAAGTGCAAAAATACAGACAGTGCAAAATACAGACAGTGCAGTATACAACAACATACTCACAAAAAACAAGACAATGTAAAATTGGCAATGTTGACAGCGATACGTAGGCAGTATTGTTTTAAGTATGGATTTGTTAAAGTGCAGTGCATGCTACATCTTGATGGTGTGCAGTGCGGGGTATGGAAGAGTTTGTGTGGGGTGTGTTAAGTGTTCATCAGCCTGATAGTCTGAGGGAAGAAACTTTCCTTCAGTCGGCTGGTGCGTGACCGGATGCTGCGGAACCGTCTGCCTGAGGGTAGCAGAGAGAAAAGTCTATGGCTTGGGTGGCTGGAGTCGCTGATGATTCTCTTGGCTTTCCTCATGCACCTCCTGGTATAAGATGTCCTGGAGGGAGGGGAAGCTCACCTCCTACTACACGTCCAGCAGTACGAACGATCCTATGTAGACCTTTTGCGATTGCTGCTGGTGCTGTTTCCGTACCAGGGTGGTGATGCAGCCAGTGAGGATGCTCTCCACAGTGCAGGTGTAGAACGAGCGGAGGATGTGGGGGGCTCATTCCAAACCTCCTGAGACGCCTGAGGAAGAAGAGGCGTTGTTGTGCCTTCCTCAGCACTGCGTCTGTGTGGGCAGTGCATGTCAGATCCTCAGCGATGTGTACTCCAAGAAACTTGAAAGAGCTGACTCTCTCCACTGGTGTCCCGTTGATGGTGATGGGAGTGTGTTCTTTCTTCTCTCTCCTGAAATCCTCCACCAGCTCCTTGGTTTTGCTGATGTTGAGTGAGAGGTGGTTTTCCTGACACCACTGCGTCAGAGCGTGCACCTCCTCTCTGTAGGCCGTCTCATCATTATCGGTGATTAGGCCCACCACCGTGTGTCATCAGCAAATTTAACGATGACATTGGAGCTGTGTTTGGATGTACAGTCATGTGTGTACAGGGAGTACAGGAGTGGGCTGAGAACACAGCCCTGTGGAGCACCAGTGTTGAGGATCAGTGTGGATGAGGTGATGTTGTTCATTCTGACCACCTGGCGTCTGCTTGACAGGAAGTCCAGGATCCAGTTGCAGAGAGATCTGTGTAGGCCCAGAGCCTGGAGCTTCACCACCAGCTTGGCAGGCACTATGGTGTTGAATGCTGAGCTGTAGTCCACAAACAGCATTCTCACATATGTGTTTTTGTTTTCCAGATGAGACAGAGCAGTGTGCAAGGTGAAAGCAATAGCATCATCGGTGGAGCGGTTGTTTCTGTATGCAAATTGCAGAGGGTCAGTGTTAGCGGGCAGTACAGAGCAGATGTGGTTTTTAATCAGCTTCTCAAAGCACTTGCTGAAGATGGGTGTCAGTGCAACCGGACGCCAGTCATTCAAGCATGTGGTTTTAGTTGATTTCGGTATTGGCACGATAGTAGCTGTCTTAAAGCATGTAGGAACCACAGACCGAGAGAGCGAGAGGTTAAAGATGTCCGTGAAAACCCCCGCTAGCTGGTGTGCGCATGCTTTAAGTACACGTCCAGGGATGCCATCTGGGCCCGTAGCTTTTCGGATGTTCACGCAACGGAAAGATCTCGTTACATCCGCTACAGAAACAGAGAGTGTGCTGGCGGTTTCTGTGTCGGCCGCGGGAGCGCGCTGTGTGTGTGTGCTGTCCTGTGCTTCAAAGCGGGCGTAGAACGAGTTGAGCTCGTCCGGGAGAGACGCAGCAATGTTCACAGTGGCGGATTTGTTACTTTTAAAGTCCGTGATGTAATTAAGTCCCTGCCACATGCTCCTTGCGTTATTGGTGTTAAATTGACCCTCTACCTTGTCTTTGTATTGACGTTTAGCTGCTTTGATCGTTTTCCTGAGGTTGTAGTTTGCTTGTTTTAGTTCCTCAGCATTTCTGGATTTATAGGCGGAAGTTCGCACTGATAAGGCTGTTCGAACTTCGACATTGATCCATGGTTTTTGGTTAGGGTAGATACGGACAGTTTTTGTTGGGACTATGTCTTCTGTGCACTTTCTGATGAAGCACGTAACTGTGTCTGAGTACACTTCGATGTCGTCATCAGAAGCTGCCCGGAACATCTCCCAGTCAACGTCATCAAAACAGTCTTGAAGTATGGAATCCGATTGGTCTGACCAGCTCTGAAACGTCCTGAGGGTGGGTGGTTCCCGTTTCAGTTTCTGCCTGTAAGCAGGCAAGAGCAGAACAGAAGAGTGATCCGATTTGCCAAATGGTGGGCGGGGGAGGGATTTGTAAGCATCCCGGAACGGAGAGTAGCAGTGGTCCAAAATACGATCACCACGCGTGTTTGTGGTGATATGTTGAAAGTATTTTGGAGTGATTTTCCTGAAATTGGCGTTGTTAAAGTCCCCTGTAACAATAAACGCTGCCTCCGGGTGTGCGGTTTCCTGCTCGTTTATGCTCCCATACAGTTCCCTGAGCGCCTGCTCTGTGTGGCTTGAGGATGAATGTAGACAGCCGTAATTATCACCGATGTGAATTCCCTTGGTAGCCAGTATGGTCGACACCGAAGCATAAGGTATTCCAGATCAGGAGAACAAAATGATCTAACTGAGTGTATGTTTCTCTCATCACACCATAAGTTGTTAATAAAGAAACAAACACCTCCTCCTTTGCTTTTCCCTGTGAGTTCCTTCGTTCTATCCGCGCTGTGCACGGAGAATCCCGAAAGTTCAGCAGCTGTGTCTTGTACCTCCGCAGATAGCCAGGTTTCTGTAAGACAGATAATGCAGCAGTTTTTTGTTTCCCGTTGGAAGGAAATGCTCGCCCGTAGCTCGCAAAGTTTGTTGTCCAGTGACTGAACGTTAGCCAGCAGAATGGTGGGGAGCGGAGGTCGAAGTCCACGGCGTCTTAGTCTGACCAGAACGCCAGCTCTTTTCCCTCTTTTTCGGCTGCGTTTGCGGCGCCGGCTCGGTTGTGTGGTCCAGACAAAGGGCTCTGTTGTTGTGTTTGTAAACAGAGCGTCGTTGAGGAACTCAATGTCCTGTCTTCGGTGTGTGACGAGGGAGCCAATTTCCCGAAGTGTGTGTTTTTCGTAGGCAATAAGAGTGTGTACATCCAGCACGAAAAACAACAAAAATACAAGAAAAACATACAAAACGCAACAAAGTTTGCTGGGAGCTCGTAACACGGCAGCCATGCTCGGTGCCATCTTGTGACGTCATCTTTCGTCCAGCGTCCAGCGTTCTCCAGCCTCCGGCACCTAGACTTCTGCTCTGCACAAGACGTTTGGCCATAGGAGAAATGGTTGTGCCCAACTGAGCCTGGTTTCTCTCAGGGTTTTTAAATCTTCACTTTCGCCAATTGAAGTTTTATTCCTCGCCGCTGTCGCCACTGGCTTGCATAGTTCGGGATCTGTTGAGCTGTGCATCGATGGATTTGCTCTTCAGTGTTTGGACTCTCAGTAGTAATAATAAACCACACTGAACTGAGCTAAACTGAACTGAAGTTAATCTCTGAAAACTGAACTAACACAGTTTCAATTTACTATAATCTTCTATGTGAACCTGCTTTGACAATCTACATTGTACAAGCGCTATACAAATAAAGGTGAATTGAATTAAGTTGAACAAAGGAAAAGGTGCACATTCCAGCCTTTATGCAGATGCTGTACAGGTATGTCTCATGTCTGTGAGGCAAATCTAATGTAATGTGTAAATTTTCAGCTGTTAACCCAGAACTTTTTTTTCTGATGTGTTTACCAGTCAGGCACAGAATGAACAATGAACAAGTATACCCTGTCTGCTTTACAAATTTTAGAAAAAAACATTTTGTTGTAATTATGAATGTATACGAATAAAAATAGGCCATTTACAGCTTTTAAATCTGTGTCTTATCAATATGACCAAAATAACTTTTATGAGAAACTTTGAAAACTGGACTGACAAAGTTTCAATTTACTATAACTTCTATGTTAGGTGGCTTTGAAACAATTTACATTGTAAAAGCACTAGATGTATAAAGATGAATTGAATTGAATCTGCTTAAATGTGTACACGTTAATGGACCAAACAAAATATGATCTGATTTATTTTACATTTAATGTGCATCAAAATTACAGTGTGTAGCCAATGTTACTAGTGTCTTTTCACTTTTCAGCTTTTGATGAGAGTTTTTAAGACTTGATGAAAACTAATGTTTTTTTATTTATTTCAGACCTAATTGAAGAGAATGAGGGGAGTAAAGAGGAGGAACACCATGTCAAAATTGAGGAAAAAACTCATTTACAGACTGATGGTATTTTGAAAAGGAGAGACAAGAATCGTTTCACCTGCACTCAGTGTGGAAAGAGTTTTGAAAGAAAATGCGATCTTAAGATTCACATAATGATCCACACTGGAGAGAAACCATTCACATGCACTCAGTGTGGGAAGAGTTTCAGCCAATCATCAAGCCTTAATAATCACAGGAAAATCCACACTAGAGAGAAACCATTCACATGCACTCAGTGTGGGAAGAGTTTTAACCAATCATCAAGCCTTAATCTACACATGAAAATCCACACTGGAGAGAAACCATTCACATGCACTCAGTGTGGGAAGAGTTTCATCCGTTCATATTCCCTTAATCTACACATGAGGATCCACACTGGAGAGAAACCATTCACATGCACCCAGTGTGGGAAGAGTTTCAACGACTCATCAAACCTTAAAAATCACATGAAAATCCACACTGGAGAGAAACCATTCACTTGCACTCAGTGTGGGAAGAGTTTTAACCTATCATCAAGCCTTAGTCTACACATGAGGATCCACACTGGAGAGAAACCATTCACATGCACCCAGTGTGGGAAGAGTTTCAACAACTCATCAAACCTTAATCTACACATGAGGATCCACACTGGAGAGAAACCATTCACGTGCACTCAGTGTGGGAAGAGTTTCACCTGCTCATCACACCTTAATCACCACATAAGGATCCACACTGGAGAGAAACCATTCACATGCACTCAGTGTGGGAAGAGTTTTCAGCCAATCATCATCCCTTAATCAACACATGAGGATCCACACTGGAGAGAAACCATTCACATGCACTCAGTGTAGGAAGAGTTTCATCCGCTCATCATCCCTTAATCTACACATGATGATCCACACTGGAGAGAAACCATTCACATGCACTCAGTGTGGGAAGAGTTTTATCCGTTCATCATCCCTTAATCTACACATGAGGAACCACACCGGAAAGAAACCATTCACATGCACTCAGTGTGGGAAGAGTTTCAGCATATCATCATCCCTTAATCTACACATGAAGATCCACACTGGAGAGAAACCTTTCACATGCACTCAGTGTGGGAAGAGTTTCAGCTGCTCATCACACCTTAATCTACACATGAGGATCCACACTGGAGAGAAACCATTCACATGCACTCAGTGTGGGAAGAGTTTCATCCGTTCATCATCCCTTAATCTACACATGAGGATCCACACCGGAGAGAAACCATTTACTTGCACTCAGTGTGGGAAGAGTTTTAGCCAATCATCATCCCTTAATCAACACATGAGGATCCACACTGGAGAGAAACCTTTCACTTGCACTCAGTGTGGGAAGAGTTTCATGCGTTCATCATCCCTTAATCTACACATGAGGATTCACACCGGAAAGAAACCATTCACATGCACTCAGTGTGGGAAGAGTTTCATCCGTTCATATTCCCTTAATCTACACATGAGGATCCACACCGGAGAGAAACCATTCACATGCACTCAGTGTGGGAAGAGTTTTAGCATATCATCATACCTTAATCTACACATGAGGATCCACACTGGAGAGAAACCTTTCACTTGCACTCAGTGTGGGAAGAGTTTCATGCGTTCATCATCCCTTAATCTACACATGAGGATCCACACTGGAAAGAAACCATACACTTGCGCTTAAGCTGCTGTAAGAAATCAATCTACGTTAAAAGATCGATTTAGGAATTATCAGCTCAGATCAATGACTCGGATCTTGAAGATTCGAATCATTGATTCGACTCAATTGAGTCGGATTGAATCAGATCAAAGATTCAATCTTTGTGTGTCCCGCAAATAGAGACAATCACATTTATTAATTCTCGTCTATATTATTTCCGTGGCCACCGGTCATAACATAACACAGAATAGGGTTACTTTTCAGCAAGGTAACACGATCTACAGCGTGAGGCAAAGACTTACAAAGCACATAAACGAGAACACAGTTCTTTAAAAGGAGAACAAAGATTTATTGAGCTACACTATTCGATACTCGAGGCTAACTACGTAATAATCAAAACCACAAACAAACAAATGCACACACACGTTCACACACAAACACACACACACACACAGGCAGTTCGGAGGATGCAAAATGAATTGAACAACCAGTCCAGCCGATCTAGTATTTGTACTAGATCTTAGAATCACCTGAGAAACCACAAAAGCAGAGAATTGACTTATCTTTAACTGCTAAATATCATATGCACCAGATCAGATAGAGGCAACAGTTATTCGTTACTTGCGAGCTGTTGAAGCCTTCTTGATTTGGGTTTCCCTCGCCGGGCTGGAGTGAGGAAACACGTGGTGCATAAGCGTGGCTTCTCTGTGACGTCGCTCGCTGGAATTCACTCAGTGGAGTGGAGCTGTTGTCCTGGGTAACGACTCCGTAGAGAGTCGTTTCGCGGAAGCTTCAGCGGTTGCGAAACTTAAAGGTTTTAGGATGAAGAGTTTTGATGAGGTGACCCGACCACGTGCTAGGCGGCCGGGGGCGGAGAAGCACCAGCAGGTTGATACCAGCTTGATGCTGAAGGCTGCGCGCGGATTTTCACACTGCAGTGGGCTTTAAGGGAGACATATTGATCCGTCCTCCTAACACTATCTTCCAATGAATGGCAAGATGAAGGGCTGGGCCACGCCCCGTACCAGTGTAGTCAGGTTTAATCATTAACCCACTGCAAGAGAATTTCACGTGGAAAAATCTCTGGTAAAATTGTAACTATCTGACATCAAATGTTACAAGACGAATAAGGTTCGTATTACAAAATTCTCATTTACACTAATGTATTGCAAATGAAAAACACCTCAGTTTAACACTAAGCACGAAGCATTTCAAACACATACAGATCATTTTAGCCTGTCATAAGGGTAAAAATCACACATTATGAACCTGGTTGGTTGGAATAAACACAGCACATCAATACCTATAAATGTCATTCAAAATATCAAATTTTGCCTTGGTTATAACCTTTATAAGAGAACGGTTTTCCTTAATTCTCCTTCATTTCTTTTGTCTCTGAATTCTCTGTCCATCTAGCTGAAATTGGAATTTCTCGTGGTGCATGGCCCCAGATCACATGATTGGTCTCCCAAAAGTCTCATGATGGACGTAATGAAAGGCGTTTTGTCTAGTTGGTTACCGATTAACCAAAATTAGCTGCAGCATCTGTCCACGTTAGGGCCAGAGTGTTGGGGGATGAGTCTCAAATGAATTGGCGCCCTGTCACCCTGCCGGTACAAGCCCTGGAGCGAGTAAAGCCATTTTGCGCTCAACATTCTAAAGCCTGGTTCGAACTGGTTTTGATCCGGTGAATTACTTCACTACGGTCACACTGGAGAGAAACAGTACAGATCTGATCAGTGTCTACAGAGTTTCGCTCATTCGGCGCAGCTTAAGAAACGCATGGACAAAAAGTTACACACATGAAATGAATTATATTTGAATAATGTTTGAAAAGGCTGAGTGACGGTATACTGTTTTCCATCACTCCTACACTGCAGTAGGTGGGGTTGTAAAGGTGTTGCGCTCCTCGCGTTTACCGTAAACACAATGATGGCGGCTGAGAGAAGAACAGTTTCATAAACTTCTGGCAAACAGCACCTCTGCGGCTTAAAATCTCTTTGCAAGTGATTGTACAGGTGCGGATACATCTGTACTCCACTCTCCAGTGTATTCATGTAGCTAGTGTTGTTTTGAGTGATGTTCTGTCTGACACCCTGAATGAGAAACAAATTGACAAAAACTGGGATGACACCGCACATCAAAGAAGCTGGAGCTCCAGGATGGTGAGTTTGCAGTATACCAGGGCCTCAAGTTTAGAAAGCCCATTCAATTGTCCTGTGTTGCATCTTTTATTTGTAAAGTTTCTTTACTTTTAGGTTCAAGATTCTTTCTAGTTTACTATATTTACGACAGGTATTAAGTTTTACATTATTAATACACTGTGATGATCCCAAGACTCCAGATTGGAGTATGTGGTAAATCCTGATTGGATGCCTGCATTACTCCTCAATGGGTATATAAAAGTTGTTGTTCTAGCTACCCCAGGACACTGTGGCTACTCAGGAGTCCTCATGTCAAACCTGCCATCTCATTGACTCTTTAACCTTTTGGTTTTGTTTTGTATTACGTATATCATGTAGTTAAAGTGTTGTTGTGATTATATCCTAAGTTCTTTATCTTCATTATTTTCCCTAGACATTCATTGGTTGCTTTGATTGATTGTTCTATGAGTTACATTTTATAATAAATTATTTGCATTCAGGTTATTTTGTTGGCTCATCTCTTTTTTATGGTGTGACTCAAACAAGCGGGTCATAACACTTTGTAAAATCTGTCCAGTTGTATCCAAGATTTTGTCCTTTCAGTCATGACCATAGGTGAGAGTAGGAACCTTGACTGAGCAGTAAATTGAGAACATTGCCTTTCCTCTCAGCTCCTTCACCACAACAGACAATCACATCAACTGCATTACTGCTGCTGCTGCACTGATCCATCTTTTAATCTTACATTCTATTCCTCATGAAAAAAAACCTTGCAGATACTTGAACTCCATTAGGGGTAAAGACTCTCCTCCAAACTGGAGATGGCCACCTTTTTCCAGTCAAGCACCATGGTTTTTGACTTGGTGGTGCTGTTTCTTTCCCTGCCATGTCACACTCAGCAGCAAACCGTCCCACTGCATGCTGAAGGTTCATGTCCTATGAAGCCAAAAGCACTGCGTTATCTGCAAATGGCGGAGACAGTCCTAGCCTGCACCTAAAATTCTGTCAGTATAAATTGTTATTTTAGAGGCTGATCTCAAAAATACAATATTTACTAAGTAAAATGAATAAATAGATGGATGTATAGACATTGTAGTGGGGGAAGGGGAAGTAGAATGGATTGTTCAACCATAAACGAAGATGGAACTCTCTCAGAAGGGATGGACCAGTGTGCGAGATGTCTCAGACTGAAGGCGTAATAATGAAATAAATGCTCAGGAAGCCCCAACCCTTTTTTATCAACTGGCTGTTGCGATGTACTCCTATGCAACCTAGGGTGCTTATTGTTCCAGAGTTATTAATTAATTGACTAAATTATTAAACTGTTTTATATATTGTAAAGAAATATTTACAGGGATATACTGAAGTAGAGAAGTAACTTTAGGAAGGCAATTCATTTTGAGTATGATAGTTTGTTATTTTGAGAGCAGTGGTTCTCAACTCTGGTGCTTGTGCAAAATGAGTTTACAACCGTCCCAAATAAATTTTAGCTCTCATTACTAGATCTTAGAATCACACCTGAGAAACCACAAAAGCAAAAATTTGGCTTCTCTTTAACTGCTTAAGATCAATTTGCACCAGATCAGCAAGAAACAACATTTTTTTTGAGTTTCCTTCACCGACTGGCCTCGACGAAACACTGCGTTCCTGATTGATTGGTGACTCAGCTTCAGTGACGCCCTTGGGATTCACTCGCTTGTCAGTGAAAGTTGTCATGGGTTACCGGGGAGACCGACTCTGCTTAGAGTCTGTTTGCAGAACTTTTATGTGGTTTCGGCAGTTCCTAAACTTTAAGGTTGCATTAAAAGTTCTTTGCGACCCAATTGCATGGTGATGCAGTGTCCGAGAGGGGGCAGAGAGCAGCAGGGAGCATGAGCGAGCTAAGTTTTACTGTTGCAGTAGTTTTTTTAAGTGATCTGGTTTGGTCCATCCCAATGGCACTATCTTCCAATGAGCAGTTGCCATGGAGGGTGGGCCCACGCCCCGTACCATTAAGCTCAGGGTAAGTCATTTACAGACTGCTTGGTAATTTCATGTGGTAAAATGTCTTGTAAGTTCGTTACTATCTTAAATCAAGTGTTACAAGACAAATACTGTTTCTGATACTAGTTTTTCCATTTACACCAATGCATTGCAAATATCACTAGCTTTTGTTTAGTACCAGACATCATACATTTCAGACACATACAGAAGAATTCATCTGCTAAGAGTTAAAAACCATTGATTTACTTGGCTGCAATAAACACATGTAGTATTCAAAGAAACCCACTGCACCAAAGGGACAAATTTAGTGATCTCCTTAAGTCTCTGGAATTTTTTTTAAGTAGCACACAATTCTTTAATTCACACATCCAATTTTTGTTAATTCACAAATTTTCTTTTGAATTTATGCATTGGATTTTGTAAATGAATAGTGCTGTGCATGGATTGATGTTATATTGTTTTTTAATTTATTTTATTATTTTTGAGACTGAGAATCTTACATTTGAGAATCTTACATTTACATTTAGTTGGGAATGGGATGACATTCCTCCAGCTTGAAACAGTCAATGAAAAAGTTTTGGAAAGTGATTTTCTAGCCTGCGCTCACTCCCAGATTGGAGGCTCCTGGAAGGTATGTAGACCTTCAGCATCAGGTGAAGGTAAGAGTGTGCAGTGCCAGTGATTTGAACTTGATACGAGCCTCGAGCGGTAATTAATGCAGAGAGATAAAGAGAGGAGTTTTATGGGCTCTCATTGAAGACCATACGCGCAGCAGCATTCTGCAGCATCTGTAGAGGATTAAGGGCGCAGGATGGGAATCCAGCTAGAAGACCACTGTAGGAGTCCAGCCTTGAAATGACAAGAGTTTGCACTAAAAGTTGTGCAGCATGATCTGTTAAGAAGAGTCTGATTTATCTTATGTTGAAAAGTGCAGATCTGCATGATGGAGCTGTGTTAGCAATGTCCTCTTTGAAGGAAAACTGATCATCCAGAATCACCCTAAGATTTCTTACCGAACTGCATGGGGGTAATGGTGAATGATCCCAGCTGGATTGAGAAATTGTGATGAATGTGTGGAGTTGCAGGGAAGGTGATGTAAGCAGATGAGTAAGCAGTTGGTGATGTTTTTATCCAAGCCGATATCCTTCAGGCAGTTTGATGTGAATTAAAAATTGGAAATTTAGTTGAAAACAGCCCTTTGTAGTGTTTTGGCAATAAATAGAAGGAGAGAGACTGGTCTGTATTTTTCATCCAATAAGGTGTTGAGTGATGGTTTTTTGAACAGTGAGGTTACCCAGGCCTGAGTAACCAAGCTGGCCCTACACCACTCAACCCGCTCCGAGCTGGGATCGAACCAGCGACCTTCCGCATGGCAGTTGCTCTAACACGGAGGCTAAAGACCATGGCCCCTAGTGTCTGTCGCCAGAGCACCTTTAGAGGTCAGAGGAGTGAGGTTTACCTGAACGGCACTTCACTAACTGGCCTCCGTTACACCTGCTTAAAAGTGGCTGGGAATGTGCCAGTATGGAGTGAAGGAAGAGAGTGATTTTTTTTTTCAGAGAGTGTTTGTTGGAGATTTAGGTTGGATTTGGTGGGAAATAGACTGCTAATTTAAAGGGGGGGTTAAAAAGGATGCCAAATGATCCCAGTCTTTTTTTAAAAAGGATGCCAAATCATCAGCTGATAAGGAGTTGGTGGAGGAGGACAGAGCAGGGTATTAAATGTCCTGAATAGTTTGCTGATGGCTGAAGTAGTGTTAATTTTGTTATGGTAGTATGGGGTTTTGGCCAGATGGAGCTTTGACTGCTTTCTTTTCAAAATGCATCATCTTATGTGCCCTTGAACTGGTGTTTTATAAGATACAGCTTTGGGAATGTTTTTTTTTTTTATTTCATGTCTATAGACTAATGTGTTTTTAATAATTGAAACCTTATTCTACTCAAAGCAATGATCCCAGTCTTTTGTTCCATAAGATCAATTTGCCTAGCCTAACAATTTGATTACAAAGATGTATAATTACACAATGTAATTGATAGATATTAAAACAAATATTTGATAAACAGATTTTATAAGAACAACATGTTAAATCTAAACAGAATGAAGTGTGAAGGCATAAAGTTGATAGGAAATAAAATAAATAAGCTTTCAATGCATAAAGTAGCATATTCCTAAAGCGTATTTTATTGACATGGTACTTTAAAAAAAAAACTAAATTTGTATGTTTATTGTTAAATGTAAATCATGCAAATTTAGCTGTAGCCCAGTTTTCACAGTATAAAAAGGTAACGGTAACGTTAAGAGAGAGCCAATATATACAGATCCTCCCTCATCAGATAAGTTGTAGAAAGTAGACAAAAGAAACATGTCACTGTAACCAGGGATAGGACGCTGACAACAGATTGCGGATCCACATGCAGGATTTATTAAAGGGATGGTCAGACAAGCAATGATCAGTACAGGAGCAAACAGAGGTATGAGGGAAATCCAGAATCGAAGTCGATGTAGCAGGCAGATGGTCACAAGAATGGCAGCAGACAGGGAGAAACAAATAAACAAGGCTAGGGTCGAAACACAGCAAGAGCAAAACAAGGAAACGCTTAGAATTGACACTGTGAACAGATGAACAAGACTCGGCCCTGAAATGAGAGTGTGTGCTGCTTATATGTTGAGTGCAATCAGTCTTGACAAGCCTCCAGTGGTGTGTGTGCAATCAGTGGAGATGAGTAACCGGTTGTGTGTGATGTCAGAGTAGTGCATGTTTGGAAATGTAGTCCATTAGGTGGCAGATTTGTAGTCCATGGGTGTTTGTGCATGTAAACCAGCGATCTAAGGGGAGAAGATCGCTGGTGATCGTGACAGAGCCCCCCCCTCTAAGGAGTGGCTTCCAGACACTCCTATCACAGTTCAGGCGGGAGGTGGAGCGAAGGCGGAACAGGGGGAGGGATGGAGGGCCAGGACCATGCAGCTGAGGGGTGTCTGAAGCATGAAGCAGCCGAAGGCCCGGAGAGTGGAACTGCGGAGGGCCTGGAGCGTGGAGCTGGGGAAGGCCCGGAGAGTGGAGCTGCGGAGGGCCTGGAGCGTGGAGCTGCAAAAGGCCCGGAGAGTGGAGCTGCGGAGGGCCTGGAGCGTGGAGCTGCTGAGGGCCTGGAGCGTGGAGCTGCGGAAGGCCCGGAGCGTGGAGCTGCGGAAGGCCCGGAGCGTGGAGCTGCGTAAGGCCCGCAGAGTGGAGCTGCGTAAGGCCCGGAGAGTGGAGCTGCGTAAGGCCCGGAGAATGGAGCTGCAGAGGGCCTGGAGTGTGGAGCTGGAGCTGTGTAAGGCCTGAAGAGTGAAGTTGCTGAAGTTGGTCTGGGGTTTTAGGTTCAGTAGGCACAGGCAGTTCATGTAACCCCCATGGGTCAGGAGGCTTTGGTTCAGGGGGCATTGGCGTTTCAGATAACCCCAGTGGGTCAGGAGGCTTGGGTTCAAGGAGCACTGGCAGTTCGTATAACCCCAGTGGGTCAGGAGGCTTAGGCTCAAGGAGCACTGGCAGTTCATATAACCCCAGTGGGTCAGGAGGCTTGGGTTCAGGAGATACTGGCAGTTCATTTAACTCCAGTGGGTCAGGAGGCTTGGGTTCAAGGAGCACTGGCAGTTCGTATAACCCCAGTGGGTCAGGAGGCTTAGGTTCAAGGAGCACTGGCAGTTCATATAACCCCAGTGGGTCAGGAGGCTTGGGTTCAAGGAGCACTGGCAGTTCGTATAACCCCAGTGGGTCAGGAGGCTTAGGTTCAAGGAGCACTGGCAGTTCATATAACCCCAGTGGGTCAGGAGGCTTGGGTTCAAGGAGCACTGGCAGTTCATATAACCCCAGTGGGTCAGGAGGCTTAGGTTCAAGGAGCACTGGCAGTTCATATAACCCCAGTGGGTCAGGAGGTTCAGGTTCAAGGATCACTGGCAGTTCATATAACCCCAGTGGGTCAGGAGACTTTGGGACGTCACACGGCTCTGGCGGTACTGGGAAGTCACGTGTCTCTAGCACGTCACATGACTCTGGCAGCCCTTCCTGAAACTCAGGTGGTAATTCTTGTCCTTTGTGGAACTCAGGTGACGGCTCTGGCCTTTCGTGGGACTCAGGTGACAGCTCTGGCCTTTCGTGGGACTCGTGTGACAGCTCTGGCCTTTCGTGGGACTCAGGTGACCGCTCTGGCCTTTCGTGGGACTCAGGTGACCGCTCTGGCCTTTCGTGGGACTCAGGTGACCGCTCTGGCCTTTCGTGGGACTCAGGTGACCGCTCTGGCCTTTCGTGGGACTCAGGTGGGTCTCGTACCCCTGCCAGAGTCGCCGCCGCCAAGGGATTCAGGAGGATCTGGCGCCCGCCCTTCGGGGAATTCAAGTGGGTCTGGCGCCCGCCATTCGGGGAATTCAAGTGGGTCTGGCGCCCGCCCGTCGGGGAATTCAAGTGGGGCTGGCGCCCGCCATTCGGGGAATTCAGAGGTTTCTGGTGCCCGCCATTCGAGGGATTCAGAGGGTTCTGGTGCCCGCCATTCGAGGGATTCAGAGGTATCTGGCGCCCGCCATTCGAGGGATTCAGAGGTTTCTGGCGCCCGCCATTCAGGGAATACAAAGGGTTCTGGCGGCGTCAATGGCTCTGGCTCTGGCGGCGGCGACTCTGGCAGCTCTGGCGGCGGCGACTCTGGCAGCTCTGGCGGCGGCGACTCTGGCAGCTCTGGCGGCGGCGACTCTGGCAGCTCTGGCGGCGGCGACTCTGGCAGCTCTGGCGGCGGCGACTCTGGCAGCTCTGGCGGCGGCGGCTCTGGCAGCTCTGGCGGCGGCGGCTCTGGCAGCTCTGGCGGCGGCGGCTCTGGCAGCTCTGGCGGCGGCGGCGGCTCTGGCAGCTCTGGCGGCGGCTCTGGCAGCTCTGGCGGCGGCTCTGGCAGCTCTGGCTCTGGCGGCGGCTCTGGCGGCGGCTCTGGCAGCTCTGGCTCTGGCGGCGGCTCTGGCAGCTCTGGTGGCGGCTCTGGCAGCTCTGGCTCTGGCGGCGGCTCTGGCAGCTCTGGCGGCGGCTCTGGCAGCTCTGGCGGCGGCGGCGGCTCTGGCAGCTCTGGCGGCGGCGGCGGCTCTGGCAGCTCTGGCGGCGGCGGCGACTCTGGCCATGACTGAGGATCTGGCAGCTCTGTCAGCAACAGCTCTGGTGGTGGCAGCAGCTTTGGCAGCTCAGGTGGTGGTGGCCGTTCTGGTGGCTCAGGTGATGGGATTTCAGGAACAGGAACTTGGACAGGAACAGACTCTGAATAGGAATCCATCTTGTGAGCTGGGAAACTGGATGCGGCCATCTTGTGAGCTGGGGAACTGGAGACAGTCATCTTGTGAACTGGGGAACTGGAGACAGTCATTTTGTGAGCTGGAGAACTGGAGATAGCCATCTTGTGAGCTGTTGGACTGGAGGCGGCCATCTTGTTAGCTGGAGGACTGGAAGTGGTCATTTTGTCACCTGGAGGACTGGAGGTGGCCATTTTGTGACATGGAGAACTGGAGGTGGCCATTTTGTGACATGGAGAACTGGAGGTGGCCCTCTTGTGCTTGACTGGACTGTTGGCGGCCATTTTGTCAACTGGCTGTGGTCTAGGCTGGTGAACAGGGGACAGGAGTATAGGAGATGCCAGCATTATAGTATTATTGGAGGGAACAGCAAGCACCGTTGCCGGCGGGTCTTGCGTTAAAATTCTAGTGTCCAATGGGGTTCAGGAAATGGTATGTATGAATAAAGGGGCTCAGAAAGTCCTCCACGA
Organism: Danio kyathit; assembly: GCA_903798195.1. NCBI lineage: Eukaryota > Metazoa > Chordata > Actinopteri > Cypriniformes > Danionidae > Danio > Danio kyathit. The sequence continues at coordinate 658,728 of CAIGQS010000269.1, forward strand.
AAGAAAATCTTTAGGCATGATTCGTTCAAAGATGTTAAATGAGCTACCTGGATAAAGTCCTCCACATACTCCTCAATTGACCTGGCTTCCTGACGGAGACGCATGATCTGAATTCCTGCTGGATCCATGTTGTGGCCGAGTCTTCTGTAACCAGGGATAGGACGCTGACAACAGATTGCGGATCCACATGCAGGATTTATTAAAGGGATGGTCAGACAAGCAATGATCAGTACAGGAGCAAACAGAGGTATGAGGGAAATCCAGAATCGAAGTCGATGTAGCAGGCAGATGGTCACAAGAATGGCAGCAGACAGGGAGAAACAAATAAACAAGGCTAGGGTCGAAACACAGCAAGAGCAAAACAAGGAAACGCTTAGAATTGACACTGTGAACAGATGAACAAGACTCGGCCCTGAAATGAGAGCGTGTGCTGCTTATATGTTGAGTGCAATCAGTCTTGACAAGCCTCCAGTGGTGTGTGTGCAATCAGTGGAGATGAGTAACCGGTTGTGTGTGATGTCAGAGTAGTGCATGTTTGGAAATGTAGTCCATTAGGTGGCAGATTTGTAGTCCATGGGTGTTTGTGCATGTAAACCAGCGATCTAAGGGGAGAAGATCGCTGGTGATCGTGACAGTCACATGTGCTGCTGATGATGTGACAATAAAAGTGATTTGATTTGGTTTGATTTGATTTGAGGATGAACTGATCTTGTCACATCCCCGGCTCGTCCTCACTCACCCAATCCAGCTTCACCACCTCACACTAGTCCTACCCAATCCCGAGAACCTTCCCCTGATTACTGATTACCCGCACCTGTTCACCATTAGCCCGGACACTATATATTCCTACCTCCTCCGTTCACATATCGTCCGGTATTGAAGTCGTATGGTTGTCTTCACCCCAGCTCCCTCGTCTGCTCTTCTTCCATGGATGTTCCTCCTGAGTCTTCGTGATCAGCGCACTGATAAAGGGAAGTGTCTTTATTGTCATTCCATATTTGAAGATCTATATGCACCTGCCTGCACTTCGTGCACACTGCCACCAACGGAGGTGTGAGGATTGTTAACCCAGTCTTGACTGTTGCCAGGTTTACCCGGCGAAGACGTATGAGGTGTTCCTCGGACGATCTTCCACTGCCCAGCACTGTGTGATACCTTTTATGATTTACGTTGAATAAACTAAATGAAAAGATAACCATCTCTGACTTCTTTGTATACCAGCTTGACAGAATACCGGACCCCCAAAACAACAACAATATGGAAGCTAACGCTACGCTACCCGGAAGTGAGTTACCTTCCGCCTCTCTGAGCGCTAGCTCCAACCTGGTGGTGACACCGAGTACTCCACTCGCTCGACCAACGAGTTACTCTGGGGATCCAAGCACCTGCAATGGGTTTCTACTACAATGTTCTTTATATATTGAAGCCAATCTAGTGCAATTCCCTAACGAACTTTCCAAAGTTGCATTTGTGATTTCTCTCCTCTCAGGCCGAGCCTTACAATGGGCAGATGCGTTGTGGAGTACTCGCAGCCCAGTGATCACCACCATTCAATCCTTCGTCACTCACTTTAAAGAGGTATTTTCAGTTCCACTTACCCCTTTATCAGTGCACGACGAACTCATGAATCTCTCTCAAGGAAGGATGTCTATCCATGAATACACACTGCAGTTTCGGACACTGGCCGCTAACAGCGGATGGAACCCTGTGGCGCTGTTGGCTGCTTATCGTAAAGGGTTGAAGCCCTCCCTCCGTAAACAGATGGTCATTTATGACGACAATGCAAACCTGGAATCCTTCATCAAAAAGGCTATCAGCGTGTGTCAACATTTATCTGCTTGTTCTTCTCTCGCTAATGATTCTCCATCACCACCCATACCTCCCATGATACTGCAGGACCCTGAGGAACCGATGATTACTGACTCTTACCGGCTCGATGCCACAGAACGCCAACGGCGTATTCGACATCAACTCTGCCTCTACTGTGGAGAATCTTCTCATCGTATAGCCACCTGTCCCATCCGTCCACCTCGACTCGTGGTGAGTAAAGTCATCCTCACACCCACAGTATCCACCATACCTCATATTGTGGCAGAATTAATAATACATGGTCAAACTTTTCCTGTACATGTTTTACTGGACTCCGGAGCCGCTGGGAACTTCATATCCTCCACCTTTATCTCTCGCCATAATATTCCTTCAGTGAGGAATGAAGTCCAGTACCGCATCACCACCATCCAAAGTTCACCGCTAGGAGAAGGAAAGATCAATCGCCGTACCAAGCCCATCACCCTTCGTTTGGGTTTAAGTCATCAAGAGACACTCACCCTTCTTATTCTCCCTCATGCCAATGTAGATGTCATTCTGGGACGACCGTGGCTTATTCAACACCAACCTCGTATTAACTGGGAGACTGGAGATATCCTCGAGTGGGGATCTAAGTGTGAAAGTAATGGTCATATTACCCCCTCTACTGGTCACTCCACGTCATTACCCCTGCAGACTACACGCATACAAGCCACGTCTCCTTCCAACCATCCCATTGCCTCAACCTATCATGAATATATGGACGTTTTTAGCAAAGAACGTGCCACCCAACTACCCCCTCATCGGTCCTGGGATTGCTGTATTGATCTGTTGCCCGATGCCAAGTTGCCACACGGAAGGATTTATCCTTTATCCCGTCCGGAACAGGAAGCTATGCATAATTACATCAATGAAGCTCTCCAGCATGGGTTCATCCGACCATCCACTTCTCCTGCCGCCTCCAGCTTCTTCTTTGTTGCAAAGAAGGATGGGGGACTAAGACCATGCATCGACTACCGTGTGCTGAATGCTGCAACCGTCAAATTCGCCTACCCTCTACCTCTAGTTCCAGCCGCCTTAGAAGAATTGAGAGAAGCTAAAGTGTTCAGCAAACTAGACCTTCGGAGTGCCTACAATCTTATCCGCATCCGCCAGGGGGACGAGTGGAAACGGCCTTTGTTACACCTTCCGGCCACTACGAGTACCTCGTTATGCCCTACGGACTGGCAAATAGTCCATCCATCTTCCAGAGTTACATGAATGAGATCTTCCGAGACTTCCTTCATCACTTCGTTATTGTTTACATTGATGACATTCTCATCTACTCCCGTACTCTGGAAGAGCATCAAGATCATGTCACCCAAGTACTCCAACGTCTACGGCAAAACCATCTGTTCCTCAAACCCGAAAAATGTGAGTTCCACCAAACCACCATATCCTTCCTCGGTTACGTCATCACCCCGCAAGGAGTGAGTATGGAGCAATGCAAAGTAGATGCTGTCTCTAAATGGGAATACCCAAAAACCATCAAAGAACTCCAACGTTTTCTGGGATTCGCCAACTTCTATCGGCGGTTTATAAAAAATTACAGCATACTATCAGCCCCACTCACTTCCTTGCTTCAAGGAGGTAAGCGAGTACTCACCTGGACCCCTGAAACATCCCAAGCCTTCGACCACCTTAAATCCAAGTTTACTTCAGCACCCATCCTGCGTCATCCTGATCCCAACCTCCCTTTCATCGTTGAGGTAGACGCCGCAGATAATGGAATAGGCGCTATCCTCTCCCAGTGGTCTGGCGAACCCAAAACCTTACATCCATGTGCCTATTATTCCAAGAAATTGACGCCTGCTGAACAAAACTACGGGATCGGTGACCGCGAGCTACTAGCCATCAAACTGGCACTGGAGGAGTGGCGCCACTGGCTTGAAGGAGCCCAACATCCCTTCACAGTCATCACTGACCACAAGAACCTCCAATATATCCGTGATGCCAAACGTCTGAATGCGCGTCAAGCTCGTTGGTCACTTTTCTTCGCCCGGTTTGACTTCCATATCACTTACCAACCAGGGCACAAGAACGTCAAAGCCGACGCCTTATCCAGACTTCATTCACCTGATCCTCGTAATGATTCTCTCGAATCCATTCTTCCTCCCTCCATCTCTGTGGCCCCTATACTATGGCAATTAGATGAGGAAATCCGACAAGCCACCGTAGACGAACCAGCTCCCCCTGGCCTCCCTCCAGGCCTGTGCTACGTACCCACGAGATTCCGCATACCACTCCTGGATAGCACACACACCTCCCTCGGCTCAGGACACCCAGGTAGCAGGCGAACCCTCTCGCTCATCAGAGAAAGGTATTGGTGGCCTAAAATGGCCCATGATGTCACCCAATACGTTAAGGGTTGCTCGGTCTGTGCCATCACTACCACTCCACGCCATCTACCTGAAGGCAAGCTGCAGCCATTGCCCACTCCCCGCCGACCCTGGACGCACCTTGGTGTAGACTTTGCCACCGATCTACCCCCCTCTCAAGGTTATACTACCATTTTAGTGGTTGTAGATCGGTTTTCCAAATCCTGCAAACTAATACCTCTCAAAGGTCTCCCTACAGCCCTGGAAACTGCTGAGGCCCTATTCCATCACGTTTTCAGAAACTATGGTCTTCCCGAAGACATTGTGTCAGACCGAGGTCCACAATTTATCTCCAGGGTCTGGCGGGCATTCTTCCACCTCTTGGGCACCACCATCAGTCTATCTTCTGGCTATCATCCGCAAACCAACGGTCAGACCGAGCGTAAAATCCAAGAGATTTCCCGGTTTTTACGCTCCTACTGCCATGCTCATCAAAACACCTGGAGCCAGTATCTTCCGTGGGCTGAGTATGCACAAAATTCTCTTCGTCAATCCTCTACTGGTCTAACTCCTTTTCAATGTGTCCTAGGCTACCAACCACCTTTGTTTCCCTGGAATGGGGAAGCATCGGAAGTGCCCGCGGTTGATCACTGGTTCCAGGAGAGCGAGAGGGTCTGGGACTCAGCTCACGTCCATCTTCAGCGGGCAGTCCGGAGGTACACTGAGCAAGCCAACCGTCACCGACTACCTAATCCCATATACCAACCAGGAGATAAGGTATGGCTCTCTACCCGAGACATTCGCCTCCGGCTGCCCTGCAGAAAGCTGAGTCCCCGCTACCTGGGACCATTCACCATTCACTCCCAGATTAATCCTGTCACCTACCGCCTTAACCTTCCACCACAGTATCGTATAGCATCATCTTTCCACGTTTCCCTCCTCAAACCCTACACTAACCCTGTATCTCCTCCCTCTACAGAACCCGAACCACCCCCCCCTCCCGACCACACGGAAGTCATCGGTGATAACATCTACCAGGTCAAGGAAATCCTCAACTCCCGGCGGCGGGACGGTCAGCTCCAGTACCTAGTAGACTGGGAGGGCTTTGGCCCCGAGGAGAGATCCTGGATCCCTCGTGACGACATCTTAGATCCATCTCTCCTCGAAGAATTCCATCAGAGACATCCCGATCGTCCAGCTCCACGAGGACGTGGCCGTCCCCGCCGTCGATCGAGGGTGCCAGGAGTCACCCGTGGAGGGGGGGGTACTGTCACATCCCCGGCTCGTCCTCACTCACCCAATCCAGCTTCACCACCTCACACTAGTCCTACCCAATCCCGAGAACCTTCCCCTGATTACTGATTACCCGCACCTGTTCACCATTAGCCCGGACACTATATATTCCTACCTCCTCCGTTCACATATCGTCCGGTATTGAAGTCGTATGGTTGTCTTCACCCCAGCTCCCTCGTCTGCTCTTCTTCCATGGATGTTCCTCCTGAGTCTTCGTGATCAGCGCACTGATAAAGGGAAGTGTCTTTATTGTCATTCCATATTTGAAGATCTATATGCACCTGCCTGCACTTCGTGCACACTGCCACCAACGGAGGTGTGAGGATTGTTAACCCAGTCTTGACTGTTGCCAGGTTTACCCGGCGAAGACGTATGAGGTGTTCCTCGGACGATCTTCCACTGCCCAGCACTGTGTGATACCTTTTATGATTTACGTTGAATAAACTAAATGAAAAGATAACCATCTCTGACTTCTTTGTATACCAGCTTGACAGATCTGAGATCACTGTGAGTGTTGTACAGAAGTCTGGACAGAAGGACAGATCTATCGATCCTCAAAATTATGATCAGCAATGCAACGATTGGCTGACGGCACTGCAGCGTAATAACATCATCTGATTAATATTCAATTATCCATGTGAGAAAATTATATAAAATTCGTAGTAAACGATTTGTTAAATATGATACGCAATAACTTTCCACATTTGTTGTGAGCTGCAGGCTTTACACTTTTATGTGTCAAGAGCATTTAGCAATTTATTTACTTTTACATTTTAGATAGGCTTTTCTTTATTATAGTGTCCTAGGCCTATTTTATTAATAAATGTAAGCATTTAAAATAATTTTGCATCAAAAAAAAAAACATTTTGAAATCGGTTAAGGTGTCTGCAACTTTTGCAAAGCATCAAATCACCGGCATATTAGAGGTCAAAACATGAGCATGATTGCAAAAATTTATTCATTCATTCATTTTCTTTTCGGTTTAATCCCTTTATTAATCCGGGGTCGCCACAGCGGAATGAACCGCCAAATTGTCCAGCATATGTTTTACACAGCGGATGCCCTTCCAGCTGCAACCCATCTCTGGGAAACATCCATACACACTCTTTCACACTCATACACTACGGACAATTTAGCCTACCCAATTCACCTGTACCGCATGTCTTTGGACTGTATCTAAACAAAATCCATATTAATAAATTTTCTCTTTGGTCCCCTTGGGAAGAACCACCTCGCTTTTGTACTTTTATTTACTAAGTTTTATATATAATATATATAGATATAGATATATATAGATAAGTATATAAACATAAATATTATTTATTTTTTTGCTTAATTATTTAATATTAGATATTATTCATTATTATATATCACTGTATCCCCACCATCAGATTCTCCATCATTCATGTCATTTAGCGCTTGTAATACCTCTTCAGCACCCATGAATTGCCTTCTTTTATTAATTGTGATTGTAATTGTAACTGATTATGGCTTATCCAGTAAATGAAAGACATTGTCAAGTTATGTGCAATGTTAAAACACATGAAAATAACAGTGCAAAAAAATGGCATTATATAGTGGGTAAATTTGACCCATGCTGGTGTATAAATGCCCTGTTTTTTTAAAAGCCTGGTATGTACATTTGAAATATACCCACGGTTAAAATTTACCCTATGGCGGTTCTAGTGTTAAACAATAGCTATCTGAATTGTATTTTTAGTGTGCCAAAAACAGCCAGCAAAACTAAAGCCAATAGATTTCTTTACCCATACACATATTTTAAAACACACACCTTTATTTATTCTCATTCTTTCTTGCTTTGTCAATAAATCTTTGCGTATACTGTTAAATAATCAATTTAAATTATGTAAAAAAAAAAAAGTGGCATTAATTCACTTCCCCTCATGGTAGGTACACAAAGCTGCAGACGCCACTGATCTCCACTGTATTTGTTCAGCTCAGGGAATAGAACCAACAAATCCTGCAACACAAGTTTACTTTTAGATTTTATTTTAGTGTTCACTAGGTGAGAAAATAGATTTGAAAGCCAGAGTTTATTTATTTGATCTATTTATTCTGTATTATATTCTATTTATTTTATAGCATATGAAGTTAAATTAACTTAAATTCTTCATTTGCATTCATCTAAAAAATGTCATATTCAGTGAATGACTAAATGCCTCTGTAATTTATCTACTTTATTAGCATAACCATGTAAACCTATTGCTAACACATACACACACATTTTCATCTCTACTCTAATATATATATATATATATATATTAGGGATGCACCGATGCCGATACTTGGATCGGATATCGGTTCGATATCGCATATTTTTGCTGGATCGGGTATCGGCCAGCTGGTACCGATCCAAATCCGATCTTGCGCGTGAGCTATATTCTGTGTTTATAAGCCAACTAATAGGCTACATAATGCCTATTTTAAGGCACTAGAACATTGTCATGTAGGCCCACTATATCCGAAATGTTCTGAAGCCATTCTACAGTTTAATGTGAAGTACAGATGAATATTAAAGTGTTTAAATTCATGTTCAGTTCAGCGCTTCCCGCCGTTGCGCGGCTGCGCCCATCAATCATTCTCCATTCATTCACAATTCAGTCTGCTTGTCGCATTTGACAACAGGAAAAACTTTCTCTAAGACTATTTGTTCCCTTTAGTCTAAATAATTAGTGGAGATATGCATTTAGTTTTGCATTAAATGGGTTCATTTTGACCTGCAGCAGGAGTTCATTTCATCATGTTTGCGCTGCTGCGTGTCTGTTTGATCAGATCGCATTCGCAATACTGGAGTGGAGACGGTTATTACCTGCTCTTCACACACAAAGTAGGCCTACCTGAAATGTTTAGAAAAGCCTCAATAATGCATTGGACAGATCCTCAACGCACTTATTTCTTCCATTTAAGCTGCTGTTTTGCAAATGTCTGCAGATACCGGAGCGCTGCGCGCTGTCTCCGATGCATCAAGCGCTTTCATTCACGTGCCGGCTGCATGCTCAGAGGCGACGTACGCCGCTTCGTATAAGATTCTTACAATGTGTTTGTTCTCCCATCCTTCAGATTGAGTTTATTTTTCTACGGTGAATACATTAATTGCTGCGAATAGTTTTAAAGCCTGGCCCTTTGTGGTCAATAGTTTATTAAATAAATTAAAGGTGAAACTGACGGGCGCAATATGGATTGTTATTAACAGAAAATGATTTAGCCTAATATAGGCTATTCTGAAACTGTGAACATTTCACTGTAATTTTATATATTAATATTTTATTAAACAGACCAGTTTGTGTTTTGGCGCTGAAGCATATAAGATTTGGAGAGGAATTATTAAGTAAAACTGGCATCAGACGGTTTAGTTTAATCTGCATCAAACCTGCAGGAAAATATCAGGCTGTAATTTAATATAATTAATAAATTTAATAAAAGGCTGATTATTTTACCAACGATGTCAATAGCCTATTGCAGATATCAAAGAAAAATCTTAATATTAAAAATAAAAGGACAATATCACAAGGAATGCTCAAATAATGTAGCCTTTTACAGCAAGCATGTTTTTAGTTAGATTGTGCCGTCTGTCATGTATACCTATAGGTCTGTTATGTTTTTACTAAAGATATATGATTGAGTTTAGCACCAGAGCTATAGAAACTGCTCATTTCGGTTAATTTGGCCTCGTTAACTGAATGTTAACTGCTAACAGATTAATATTAAAATATTAATTAAAAAAATAATTGACGTGCCTATATTTTGTATGACACATTAAATATTGCATTTTAAAATACTGATTTATTTTAAATGCAAACAGCATACAGAACATAATATAGCATCTTCACCTGCTGTGTTTTTAGCAGCATATAGAAAAACAGAAACTAAACAAAAAGAATAAAATAAATCCTGCTCTAGATCTTTCCCCTAAATGACAAGTTTAAATTACAAAACAAAAACACTGACGTTTTATGAACCGGCAGGCTGTTTGCCCAATCATCTTTTTTTTCTTCCATCAAATAAAAATATCAAGCTACCTCAAATAGATCGCTCCAAAATATGCATTTAATTAATGTTAATTAATTAATGTTAAATATTACAAATCTCCTGTCAACGTGTTTAATAGAATTCATTAGTTTAAAGATTATGTATTTAATTACGATTATGACTTATTTCCTCTGTCTCATTCGCGGTTCATGTGCGCGCGCTGCGTGTAATGAAAGACAATGACCCTAAAGGCTCTATGTTGACTTTTTGTAAAGTATTGGCTACTACATAGCATATAACAATTTTGTTGTTTACATATGATATTGCATTATTTGCATACATGTTTTTTTAAGCTGTAAAATGAAAGCCTTTGGTGCGAGGTCCATTAGCCTATGCAAAAAAAAAAAAAAAAAAACTTTAGATTTGTTTGGTAGATTAGGCTATGTAGGCTATTTAGAAAATTATACTATATAAGAACTATTAATAACTGTAATTTTCCAAATAGAAAAAAGGTTGGTTTGTTAATTGAACACTAAATTACCAATAGCCTATTTATTGAGTTTATGACACGGCTCTGGCAACACAGAGGCGATCCACATCAGCGCTGGCTGGTTTGTCAACAATTCTGTGTCAAACTATGAGCAGAAATATCCTTCTTTCATTTTGCTTCATTGACAAAATATGTAGGCATGTGTGGTTGCACGTTACTGTTACTGCACGCGCTTTGCCATTCCAAAAACGCGAGGCGCACCGCACTGCCTTTATTGATGACAAGAGAAAAAGGAGCGCGGTGCTCTTTTTATGTCACTAGGAAAGGACTGAATCAGCTGAGCCGTATTGTGCGCGAGTGTTCCTGACAGTAATTGTAATTTTTAATTGCATTATGATATTTAAGATTTGTAAAGTCATATCGCTTTGAATGACTTGAAACAGCGACCACAAGTCTCTCCTCCATCATTAAAAGCTCGCCGAAGTCGTCTTGACAACACAGACACTGCTGTCACCTCAAAGAAATCCCAACCCCGCCTCTGCTTTCATTTGATTGAAGATTGAAAAAGACAAGACTGACGTAACACGCTTTTTCCGCTGGAGAGCACATAGCGCGCAACGGCAAAACATTAGTAAACAATGCAAAAGATGCACCTATCAGTCTCAACGCAAAAAACGTTGAGGACAACAAAAAAAAAAACGGCACAGTATCGAGATCGGATCGGTATCGATCGATATTCAGAATTTTGGTATCGAGATCGGATCGGTTGGGAAAAAATGGTATCGGTGCATCCCTAATATATATATATATATATATATATATATATATATATATATATATATATATATATATATATATATATATATATATACACAGTTGAAGTCAGAATTATTAGCCCCCGATTATTTTTACCCCCAATTTCTGTTTAATGGAGAGCAGTTTTTTCAACACAATAGTTTTAATAACTAATTTCTAATAAATGGTTTATTTTATCTTTGCCATGACATTAAATAATATTTGACTAGATATTTTTCAAGACACTTCTATACAGCTTAAAGTGACATTTAAAGGCTTAACTCGATTAATTAGGTTAGCTAGGTAGCTTAGAGTAATTAGGCAAGTTATTGTATAACGATGGTTTGTTCTGTAAACTATCGAGAAAAAAAATAGCTTGAAGGGGCTATTAATATTGACCTTAAAATGGATTGTAAAAAATTAAGAACTGCTTTTATTCCAGCCTAAATAAAACAAATAAGACTTTCTCCAGAAGAAAAAAATATTATCAGACATACTGTGAAAATGTCCTTGCTCTGTATTTTTAAAAAAGAACAAAAAATTCAAAGGGGAGCTAATATTTCTGACTTCAACTGTATATATATATATATATATATATATATATATATATATATATATATATATATATATATATATATAATTTTATTAAAAATAAAAAACAGTTCTGTTTTGTTGACCTGCAGATCTGACTAATACAACGGGCTAATACAATTACTCCTGTGTATTCCATTGTACTGAAACATTACACATATAAAAAAACCATGTAAACCTAACACATACACACATATCTTAATTTCCAATCTATTGTATATATATATATATATATATATTTATTTTTTTTTTTTTAATAAAATTCTGACAGTAATTTGGAAAAGCTTGCATTTGACTATTAACACCGACATCATGGTTTAGAACAATAACTTTCTAATAAGACCATTCATATACAGTGTTGTGCAAGTTACTTCCAAACTGTAATACATTACAGATTACTTGTTACTGTTATTTAAAAGTAATCCCTTACATTACAATATTACTGTCTCAAAATTGTAATATGTTACATTACTCTTATATTACTTTTTAGTTACTTTCACCAAAATAACTCCAGAATTAGAACTTAACATTCTAAAGTGACCAAATGTACTGCAGAGCATTTTACATCCAGTAGAAAGAGATATGATGTAGCATAATGACTGTGACCTATCCAGGCTACTAACAATATAGTATATAACTGGCAACGTGAAGGCTCAAGACAATGCAGGAGAGGATGACAGTCAGATTCACAAATGATCTGTAAAAAGTATGGTAGAGGTAAAGTGGTTATCTGGCAATATCTGTGAATATTCTTTCATTCATTCATTCATTGTCTTGTCGGCTTAGTCCCTTTATTAATCCGGGGTCGCCACAGCGGAATGAACCGCCAACTTATCCAGCACAATTTTACGCAGCGGATGCCCTTCCAGCCGCAACCCATCTCTGGGAAACATCCTCACACTCATAGACTACGGACAATTTAGCTTACCCAATTCACCTGTACCGCATGTCTTTGGACTGTGGGGGAAACCGGAGCACCCGGAGAAAACCCACGCGAACACAGGGAAACGCCAACTGACCCATATCTGTGAATAGCTTGGCTATATTCATATTAGACACAACAGGCCTATATGTAAACTCCAATGCCATGACAAAATGCAGATTTCTTTTCTTTTATTATTGTTGCCATTATTGTGTTCACTTTAAATTCAACTGGCTCACAACACAAAACTGTCATGCACAAAGTGAGCATGATGAGCATAGCTTTCTCAATATAATGCTCGTGCACCGATTGCCTCTGTGGACAAAACTGCTTGTGAGCTCTCAAATATACGCTGCTCGCGTGCAAATTTTCTCACGCTCTCTCAAATATGCACTGCTCACGCACAAATTTTCTTGCGCGCTCTCAGTACACTCGCTCAGTGAGATTATATGCAGACACGCAATTTGTCTTGTGTTCCCTCTTCCTTTTGTGCTTTTTGATATGATTTATATTGGTGCACTGTTTATTAACAATAACCAAAATACTAAAATAAACTTACATATAAATTTTTTTATCTAATAAACCATAACCTTTTTGGCTGTGTGTTATATGATGAGATATTTCCAGTTTTAAACACTAAAAGACAGAGAATAGACGTTGGATGTAAAGAATACGTTTTATTTTAAAAACATTTAAACATCTAAAAGGTGCACCATACTAATCAAATAAAAAACATTTAAACTAAAATATAACTAACTCATGCAGAAATGTAACTGATAGAAAATATGGATAAACTTGATAAGGTATTACTGTATAGCCTACTGTACTATTCACTCTTCAAATAAATGTCACTATAAATCCCATTTTATCATGGCAACTAAAATAAAGTGAACTAGTTTCTGCTGTTTTCCACATTGTTGATAAGATTGTGCAGGACATTTTGCCTGTCATCCTCTTCATTTTGAGGAAAAGCTGTTCCACAGGGCCCCTGAACACACATACTGGCATGTACTGCATGTACTATAGTAAAGTACTTCAATTAATCTGTTGTGGTAATACTATAGTTGCTATGGTAACACAAGTGTAATGTATAATAAATGACCCAATGCTGTAGTGTTTTTTTACAACATAGGGTATAATATACTACAATTCACCACACTTTACTATAGTAAACTTTGTATTTCATTTTATGAATTCACTATTCTTAATACTACAGTATGCTGAAGCATTCATTAACAAGTTGTAAATATTACTAGCCTAAAACAGTAGTATACCTAACTCTCAAAAACACTTGTATTTATTATAGAATTTACCTTAACCTGTAGGTAAATAGTGCAGCAATATACCTGTATAAACCATATCAACATTCTTGGGATAACAATTTAACAGGAGGATCTCTGCATCATCTGACGGAGAGAGCAGATCATTCACATGTGAGCAGCCCAGACAGTGTTTTGAGTGCACGAGAGGAGTTTTGTTCACCACACCGGCGCGTTCGCTCGCTCGTATTACATGAATGCGCTCTCGACTTGTAATACTTACGACATTTGTCAGTGAAATAACACCAAATGCACGTACGTCCATCTCGCGAATGTCTCCTGTCATTTCCATCTATTTGCCGCTTTTCCGCAGCGCGTTAGGGCTTAATGTTACTGCGAACCAGGCTGAGCCAGGCTGAAATCATTCCGCGTTCAAAGAAAGAAGTTCCAATAGCCAGAGGGAGATTAATGACAACACACACGTATGTTCACTCACCACGAACAGAAAATAGATCTGCGGTATTTTTTATTTGTTAATGTCTTGCGGGCGAAAAGTTTGTTGTAACGCACGCGTTACTGAACATGTACCGAGTAAAATATTACTGAAAATGTAAAAGTAATGCCTTACACTACTGCGTTACTGGAAAAAGTAATATGTTACTGTAATACATTACTTTTGTAACGCATTACTCCCAACACTGGTCATTTATTATTTGTTAATCTGTAAATAAATATACTTCTTTTTTTTGGACATTTGTATTTGGTGTGTTATTGTTGGAGTGCTGGGACAGGAGAAGAGTGATGATTGTTGGCTGCCTTGCCCTTTAGTTTTTTTTTATTCAGTCATATTTTCTATTATCAAAATTGGCCTCTCATTAATTCTAATTTGGCTAAATTTAATTCTTTAATTTTTTTTCCCTTTATGTTAAATTGTTGCGTGTTTCCCTGGCCCTAGATAGGGGAGGCACGTAACAATATACATCAGTGTAAAACCTATGACTGGTGGAAAAACATATTTCTGTAATGGTGTACCCAGGTCTCCGCATTTGCCATGGCCTCTTTTGGCTTCAACAAACTTATCCCTCAGGTTTTTCCAAACCTTTTAACTAAAACTTTCCGGTAACACTTTATAATAACTACACACTTTGAATCATTTACTAAGCATTAGCATCTAGTGAATTCATTATTTGTTAAGCATTAACTCTACATTAATAAGCGTTAGTAAGCAGTTTATAACTGCAGCTACAAATGCTCTATTCTTGACTTACAACCACATTTATATTGTGCTTAATAGCTGTACTTTCATACTTTACTAATGATTTATTTTTCATTACTTAATTAAGTATCGCATTATTTACAAACCATTTGTATGTAAGAGTAGTTGGTGGTTTTTAAGATCATTCAGAATGCGTTAGTAAATGATTAATAAACTATTGAAATCAACGTTTATATATCTTATTATTCAGGCATATAGTAATGGTTACTATATATGTTAATAAATGATTTATAAACTCAACCTCATCCAGTTTTGTGACCTAATCTAAAGTGAGGACTGTTTATGCTTTATAAATCCCTTATAAATGACATATAAAGGCTCAGTATCAAATGACCAATAATCTTTACAATCTTATCTAACAAGTAAAATTACTGTAAAGTTTAAACATTGCTGAATAACAGGAGTGTTAAAATACAACAAAATTGGATAAAAAACAACAATATAATAATTTAACAATATAATAGGATGCAATGTTTAAACTGTACAGTAATTTTATTTTAGATAAGCTTGCAAAGATTTATTTTTCATTTGATACTGTTTGATTTGTGTATCTTTAAATGAATAGGAATGAATAAGGTCGTTTATGTTCTTTTTTCCTGTTTAGAATTTAACTGAGCCTTTAATTGTCATTTATAAAGGATTTATAAAGCATAAATAGTCCTCACTTTAGATTAGGTCACATAACTGGATGAAGTTGAGTTAATAAAGCATTTATTAACATACAAATTAACTATTACTATATGGCCGAATAATAAGAATTATAAATGTAAATTTTAATAGTTTATTAATCATTTACTAACTAATTCTGAATGATCTTAAAAAACAACTAACTATGCTTAAATAACGGGTTTGTAAATAATGCAATACTTAATTTAGTAATGAAAAATAAATCATTAGTAAAGTATGAAAGTACAGTTATGAAGCACATTATAAATGTGTTCATAAGTCAAGAATACAGCATTTGTAGCTGCAGTTATAAACTGCTTACTAACGCTTATTAATGTAGAGTTAATGATTAACAGATGATGAATTCACTATATGCTAATGCTTAATAAATGGTTTATAGTGTGTAATTATAAAGTGTTACCAACTTTCCTCCTTTCCCACGGCTGTTGCAATCATCTGGTTATCTCTATGATCACATATCATAAAGGTGTCTGTACAGTCGTACTGTTTCAGGCAAAATCTCTTCAAAGTGTTTAATATTCAACTCAAATCAAACGCGGCGCACTGTTCGCTTGAGTCTCAAAAAAAATTATGCGCTCCGCCAGCCGAAATCATGTTGCGCGCACCCAAAGCAAACATCCGCAAGATCTGCGATGACGTCACATTCGCCGCACGCACTCAAGCGAACTAGCGGACGCATCGAGTATAAACCAGGCTTCAGGGGAAGGGCTAGATAGCCCTTGAAAGACCAGTTCAGGACCACACTAAGAAGAAAATTTCCCAGAATACACCATCTACAACAGCAGCATGGCTGCACAAGCGAGTCAGGAGATGCACAAATTAGTATATTTTGTTATGAATTTTTACGACAAACAAACACGTTTTAATACATTCATAACCCCGTTTGTGTTTTACCGTCATATAAAAAAAAACGCAAAAATAAAAACCGCTAAATTTCGCGACCTATAGTCCCTAATAATAACTCCTGTACAGCAGTCCCACAACATGTTGACACTCGAATACCCTTTCAGAAAAGTAGTGGCTGAGAATGACCTTTTTACAGTGTCTGCTATAATGTTAATGTAGTTTTCTTGTGTTTTCATAGATGAATACGGCCACGGTGTAAATGCGCAGTATAGTTACGATCTTATTGCCACATTATATCATTATGATAACATAATATATCCCTTCAGTGATTTCCTGAAGATAAATACCAAAAAAATAACACAACTGGAATAACTACTAAGCCATCGTCTGATCTCATATGAAGCAAGAGACCGCGATGACATATGATGACGTGTGCAGGTGTTGTAGTGCTTTCCCAATTCTTAGGGGTAAGTTTTGAAGCCCTTCCCCTTCACACTCGGTTTGAAGGACCAAGGGGGAAGGGGTAGGGGTACAAATATAGAATTGGGATTCACAAATAGATCAGCTAATAGATGTAGATCTTAAACAATCCAGTGTTACTTGTGGTTTATGCTGTGTATCTTCCTGTTGTGTTGATGAGATCCAGTAGAGCTTGTTTGAAGTACAAGAAGTCACCGTTTACGGCATTGTTATCACAAATAGAAATATCTGGGTACAGTTCAGCGTAGTGGTGTTCAACACATTCTCTTTGTCTGCCTGAGGAAAAGGGATCTCTTCCAAAGATTTAATGTCTGGTAAGTAAAGATCTCAGTTCAGCAACTTTATTGGCATGTGGCAACAGTTCCTCCGAGATTTTATTTAGACATCCACCCTCTGCCAAAACATTGGGGATGCTTTTACCTGGAGTAAGAAATGTTAATAAGATTGGCAGTTCATAATCTTTAATACTTTAATGAAACTGTTTCAGTATACCTGGAATCCGGTGTTCATTCCAAGCTTGTACAACTCTACTGATGCCAAGGTGACATAGCTAGCATGTGAAGCTGGAGACACAGTATCTGACAAGGTTGTCCACTAGCTCTACAAGTGCTGCTTTGAGTGGATAATTAACCCTATTTTTTAACTGGCCATATCCTTTCAACTGTGATTCTGTGAGTTGTCACAATCATCAATGTGTATAAGGTCTGGCACAGTTCTGAAGAATGAGTTAAACCCCTTTTTCACAAGATTCATCAAGCCATTGCCCAGGGATAATAATGTTTAGTTTTGAAAATCAATATGTACATTTAAACTGGTGAACACAGTTCATTTGTATGTGGACAACACATAAAAACATTAAGGTGTATGTAAATGTATAACTACAACTAGGCCTTTTTATACGCACCAGTAACTGTGATTTTTTATTTTTTTTTTCAACCCAGGCTCATTCTGAAAACGTACCTCTACACATGTTTCTGGAGGTCGCAAAATACGTCCTGGGAGGTACGTATTTTGGCAGTTTTTGTTTTCCCGAATCCACGAGAGGCCGCTGTGTATGCTTTTTGAGATCTCTCGCGAGTGCCGTTCGCGCCTGCTGTTCTCGCGTAAACCCACCAGAGGCCGCTGTTGACTGACTGTTTGACTGACTGGATGACTGACTGACTTACCGACCAGTCGACTGACCCACCCTCCTCCTTCCCTAAACCCAACCAATTTTATCGACTGACCCGCCCAACAAGTTTCAAAAACAATCCAGAAAAAAAGAAAAGCCCTTGTCTGATTTTTACCACGTTTTCAGATTTTACCACATTCTCACCCTGTTATTTGCTCGTTTATTTTATTTTTTGGATTCTGTTTTTGTCTTACCTGCTTTCTGGAACTGTTCTTCACCGGACCCCATCGTCGTGGTCAACTCCTTTCTGCGTCTCAAGTCCACCGACGTACACGACGAGCTAATGGGACAAACTGGTTGCGGCGGGAAAGTCATCCACACGGAGGTAGGCGGTCAGCTGGCGGTCAGCAAAAATTGTTTTGTCTATTTTTGTTTTGTTTGTCTAGTTTTGCTTTTTGTCTAATTTTGTTTTGTCTAGTTTTGTAATGTTTTGTTTTGCCTTGTTTTGTCTTGTTTTGATTGTCTAGTTTTGTTTTGTCTAGTTTTGTTTTGTCTTGTTTGGTTTGTCTACTTTTGGTTTGTGTAGTTTTATTTGTCTAGTTTTGTTTTGTCTGTCTTTTCTATTTTTGTCTAGTTTTTCTACTGTTCTTCTTTTTCTCTACTTTTGTTTTGTTTGGTCTATTTTGGTTTTGTTTAGTTTTGTTTAGATTTGTCTAGTTTTGTTTAGTTTTGTCTAGTTTTGTCTTGTTTGTTTTGCCTGGTTTTGTCTACTTTTGTTTTGTCGAATTTTGCTTTGTCTAGTTTTGGTTTGTCTAGTTTTGTTTTGTTTTGTCTAGATTTGTCTAGTTTAGGTTAGTTTGTATAATTTAGTTTGGTTTTGCTTTGTTTTGTTGTGTCTAGTTTTGTTTTGCCTGTTTTTTCTACTTTTGTTTGGTTTTGTCTATTTTTATTTTGTTTTGTCTTGTTTTTTGTTTACTTTATTTTTTTCTGTTTTGTCTGGTTTTTTTTTTTTTTTTGCTTTGGCAATAAAATTGTCTAGTTTTGTTTTATTTTGTGTACGTTTTGCCAGTTTTTTCCCTACTGTTGTTTGTTTTGTCTAGTTTTATCTAGTTTTGTTTAGTCTAGTTTTGTTTTACTTTTCTATTATCCAGTTTTGAGTTTTGTTTTGTCTAGTTTTGTTTTGTTTGTCTTGTTTTGTCTACTTTTGCCTTGTGTTGTGTCTAGTTTTGTCTTGTTTTGGCTAGTTTTGTCTGGTTTAGTTTAGTTTTGTCTAGTTTGTTTTGTATTGTTTGTTTTGCCTGGTTTTGTCTACTTTTGGTTTGTCTAATTTTGCTTTGTCTAGTTTTGCTTTGTTTTTTTATTGTTTTGTTTGTCCATTTTTTTGTCAAATTTTGTTTTGTCTAGTTTTCTTTTGTTTGTCTAGTTTTGTTTAGTTTAGTTTTGTTTGTCTTGTTTTGTCTAGTTGTGACTTTTTTGTTTTGTTTTGTCTACTTTTGCCTTGATTGTTTTGCCTGGATTTGGCTAGTTTTGTTTTGTCTAATTTTGCTTTGTCTAGTTTTGTCTAGTTTTGTTTTGTCTTGTTTTGTTTTATCTAGTTTGTTTTTCCTGGTTTTATCTACTTTTGTTTTGTCAAATTTTGTTTTGTCTAGTTTAGTTTAGTTTTATTTTTGGCCTAGTTTTGCTTTTTCTAGTTTTGATTTGTTTAATTTATTTTTTTCTAGTTTTGGCTGGTTTAGTTTTGACTGTTTTTTCTAGTTTTGTTTTGTCTATTTTTGTTTAGTTTTGTCTGGTTTAGTTTTGTCTGGTTTTGCTTTGTCTTGTTTTGTTTTATCTAGTTTTTTTGCCTGGTTTTGTCTAGGTTTGTTTGTCTAATTTTGCTGTCCCTTGTTTTGCTTTGTCTAGTTTTGTTTAGTTTGGTTTTGTCTTTTTTGTTTTGACTAGTTTTGTTTTGTCTAATTTTGTGTTTTCTTGTTTAGTTTTGTCTAGTTTTGCTTTGCCTGTTTTGTCTACTTTTGGTTTGTTTTGTTTTGTCTAGTTTTATTTTGTGTAGTTTTGTTTTGTCTAGTTTTGTTATCTTGTTTGTTTTTTGTCTAGTTTAGTTTTGTCTGTTTTGTCTAGTTTTTTTTGTCTAATTTAGTTTTGTTTGTCTAGTTTTGCTTTGTCTGTCTTGTCTACTTTTGTCTAATTTTGTTTTGTTTTGTCTAATTTTGCTTTGTTTGTCTAGTTTTGTTTCGTCTGATTTTGCTTTGTCTGGTTTTGTTTTGTCTACTTTTGTCTTGTTTTGTCTAGTTTTGTCTGGATTAGTTTAATTTTGTCTGATTTGTTTTGTATTGTTTGTTTTGCCTGGTTTTGTCTAGGTTTGTTTTGTCTAATTTAGCTGTGCCTTGTTTTGCTTTGTCTAGTTTTGTTTTGTCTAGTTTAGTTTAGTTTTGTGTAGTTTGTTTTTTTGTTTTGACTAATTTTGTTTTGTCTAGTTTTGTGTTTTCTTGTTTGGTTTTGTCTAGTTTTGTTTTGTCTAGTTTAGTTTTGCCTGGTTTTGTCTACTTTTGTTTTGTTTTGTCTAGTTTTATTTTGTGTAGTTTTGTTTTGTCTACTTTTGTTATCTTGTTTGGTTTTGTCTAGTTTCATTTTGTCTAGTTTTGTTTTGTCTGTATTGATTTGTTTTGTCTAGTTTTTTGTCTAATTTAGGTAGGTTTGTCTAGTTTTGTTTTGTCTGTCTTGTCTACTTTTGTCTAATTTTGTTTTGTCTAGTTTTCTTTTGTTTGTCTAGTTTTGTTTCGTTTAGTTTTGTTTGTCTTGTTTTGTCTAGTTGCGATTTTCTTTGTTTTGTTTTGTCTACTTTTGCCTGGATTTGGCTAGTTTTGTTTTGTCTAATTTTGCTTTGTCTAGTTTTGTTTTGTCTTGTTTTGTTTTATCTAGTTTTGTCTGGTTTAGTTTAATTTTGTCTGATTTGTTTTGTATTGTTTGTTTTACCTGGTTTTGTCTACTTTTGTTTTGTCTAAATTTGCTTTGTCTAGTATTTCATTGTTTTGTTTGTCTATTATTTGTGTAATTTTGTTTTGTGTAGTTTTGTCTGGATTTGTTTTGTCTAGTTTTGTCTTGTTTGGTTTTGTTTTATCTAGTTTGTTTTGCCTGGTTTTGTCTAGGTTTGTTTGTCTGATTATGTTGTGCCTTGTTTTGCTTTGTCTAGTTTTGTTTAGTTTAGTTTAGTTTTTTTTTTTTTGACTAATTTAGTTTTGTTTTGTCTAGTTTTGTTTTGCCTGGTTTTGTCTACTTTTGTTTTGTCTAGTTTTGTTATCTTGTTTTTTTGTTTTGTCTGTCTTGTTTTGTTTTGTGTAGTTTTGTCTAGTTTTTTGTCTAATTTTGTTTTGTCTAGTTTTGTTTTGTTTGTCTAGTCTTGTTTAGTTTAGTTTGTCTAGTTGTGACTTTTTTTGTTTTGTCTACTTTTGCCTTGCTTGTTTTGCCTGGTTTTGTCTAGTTTTGTTTTGTCTAGTTTTGCCTGGTTTTGTTTTGTCTAGTTTGTATTGCCTGGTTTTGCTTTGTTTAGTTTTTCTCTGTTTAGTTTTTCTCATCTAGTTGTGTTTTGTTTAGTTTAGTTTGGTCTAGTTTTGTCCAGTTTTGTTTAGTTTTGACTAGTTTTGTTTTGCCTGGTTTTGTCTACTTCTGGCTTGTTTTGTTTTGTGTAGTTTTACTTTGTGTTGTTTTGTTTTGTCTTGTTTGGTTTTGTCTAGTTTTGTTTTGCCTGGTTTTGTCTACTTTTGTTTTGTCTAGTTTTACTTTGTGTAGTTGTTTTGTCTAGTTTTTTGTCTATTTGTTGTCTAATTTTGTTTTGTTTGTCTAGTTTTGCTTTGTCTAGTTTTGTTTTGTCTGATTTGTCTGGTTTTATTTTGTCTAGTTTTGTTTTGCCTGTTTTTTTTTTACTTTTGTTTTGTCTACTTTTGATTTGTCTAGTTTTTCTTTGTCTAGTTTGTTTTGTCTTTTTTATTTAGTTTTGTTTTATTTTGTCTACTTTTGTTTTGCCTGGTTTTGTCTACTTTTGTTTTGTTTTGTCTAGTTTTACTTTGTGTAGTAGTGTTTTGTTTTGTCTAGTTTTTGTCTAATTTAGATTTTTGCTTGTCTAGTTTTGTTTGTCTAATATTGTTTTGTCTAGTTTTGTTTTGTCTAGTTTTGTCTTTTTTGTTGTATAATTTTGTTTTGTTAATCTAGGTTTGTCTAGTTTTGCCCTGTTTTGTCTAGTTTAGTTTTGCCTGGTTTTGTCTAGTTTTGTTTTGTCTACTTTTGCGTTGTTTTGTTTTGTCTACTTTTGTCTTGTTTTGGCTAGTTTTGTTTTATGTAGTTTTGTCTGGTTTAGTTTAATTTTGTCTGATTTGTTTTGTATTGTTTGTTTCGCCTGGTTTTGTCTACTTTTGTTTTGTCATTTTGCTTTGTCTAGTTTTGCTTTGTTTTGTATTGTTTTGTTTGTCTATTATTTGTCTAATTTAGTTTTGTCTAGTTTTGTCTTGGTTTTTTGTCTAGTTTTGTCAAGTTTTGTTGTTTTTCATTTGTCTAGTTTGTTTTGTCTTTTTTATTTAGTTTTGTCTAGTTTTGTTTTATTTTGTCTACTTTTGTTTTGCCTGGTTTTGTCTACTTTTGTTTTGTCTAGTTTTACTTGTGTAGTTGTGTTTTGTTTGTCTAATATTGTTTTGTCTTTTTTGTTGTATAATTTTGTTTTGTTAATCTAGGTTTGTGTAGTTTTGCCCTGTTTTGTCTAGTTTTGTTTTGCCTGGTTTTATCTACTTTTGTTTTGTTTTGTCTACTTTTGTTTTGTTTTGTCTAGTTTTACTTTGTGTAGTTTTGTTTTGTCTGTCTTGTCTACTTTTGTTTTGTTTTGGTTTGTTTGTGACTTTTGTTTTGTCTTGTTTTGTTTTGTCTACTTTTGCGTTGTTTTGTTATGTCTACTTTTGTCTTGTTTTGGCTAGTTTTGTTTTATGTAGTTTTGTCTGGTTTAGTTTAATTTTGTCTGATTTGTTTTGTATTGTTTGTTTTGCCTGGTTTTGTCTACTTTTGTTTTGTCAAATTTTGCTTTGTCTAGTTTTGCTTTGTTTTGTTTGTCTATTATTTGTCTAATTTTGTTTTGTCTAGTTTTGTCTGGTTTTATTTTGTCTAGTTTTGTCTTGTTTTGTTTAGTCCAGTTTTGTGTCGTTTTGTTTTATCTAGTTTGTTTTGCCTGGTTTTGTCTAGGTTTGTTTTGTCTAATTTTGCTGTGCCTAGTTTTGCTTTGTCTAGTTTTGTTAAGTTTTGTTTTGCCTGGTTTTGTCTATTTTTGGCTCGTTTTGTTTGTCTAGTTTTACTTTGTGTACTTTTGTTTTGTCTAGTTTTGTCTACTTTTGGTTTGTTTAGTTTTGTTTTGTCTAGTTTTATCTTGTTTGGTTTTGTGTAGTTTTGTTTTGTCTGTCTTGTCTACATCTGTCTAGTTTTGTTTTGTCTAGTTTTTTGTCTAATTTAGTTTTGTTTGTCTAGTTTTGCTTTGTCTGTCTAGTCTACTTTTGTCTAATTTTGTTTTGTCTAGTTTTGTTTTGTTTGTCTAGTTTTGTCTAGTTGTGACTTTTTTGTTTTGTCTTGTTTTGCCTTGTTTTTGGCTAGTTTTGTTTGATCTAGTTTTTTCTGGTTTAGTTTTGTCTGGTTTGTTTTGCCTGGTTTTGTCTAATTTAGCTTTGTGTAGTTTTGCTTTGTTTTGTTTGTCTATTATTTGTCAATTTTTGTTTCGTCTAGTTTTGTTTTGTATTTTTTTGTTTTGAGTAATTTAGTTGTTTTGTGTAGTTTTGTTTAGTTTTGACTAGTTTAGTTTTGTCTTGTTTAGTTTTGCCTGGTTTTGTCTACTTTTGGCTTGTTTTGTTTGGTCTAGTTTTACTTTGTGTAGTTTTGTTTTATCTAGCTTGTTTTGTCTAGTTTTGTTTTGTCTGGTTTTGTTTTGTCTAGTTTAGTTTAGTTTTTTCAATTTTTTTGTTTAGTTTTGTTTGGTCTGTTTTGTCTACTTTTGTCTAGTTTTGTTTTGTCTTGTTTTTTTTGTCTAGTTTTGTTTTGTCAAATTTTTTGTCTAGTTTTGTCTGGTTTTGTTTTTATTTGGTCTACTTTTGTTTTGCCTGTTATTTTCTACTTTTGTTTAGTCCATTTTTGTTTTGTCTAGTTTAGTTAAGTTTAGTTTTAATTTTTTTTGTTTAGTTTAGTTTCGTCTGTTTTGTCTACTTTTGTCTAGTTTTGTCTAGTTTCTTTTGTCTAGTTTTGTCAAGTTTTGTTTTGTCATTTTTTTGTCTGGTTTTGTTTTATTTTATCTACTTTTGTTTTGCTTGTTATTTTTCTACTCTTGTTTTGCTTTGTCTAGTTTTGTCTGTTTTCATGTTGTTTTGTCTAGTTTTGTCTTTTTTTCTGTCTAATTTTGTTTTGTTAATCTAGTTTTGTCAAGTTCTGTTTTGTTTTGTAAAGTTTTGTTTTGTTTGTTTTGTCTAGTTTTGTTTTGCCTGGTTTGTGTACTTTTGTCTTGTTTTTTTTGTCTGTCTTGTCTACTTTTGTCTAGTTTTGGTTTGTCTAGTTTTGTTTTGTCTGGTTTTGTTTAGTCTAGTTTTGTTTTGTTTGTGACTTTTTTGTTTTGTCTAACTTTTGCCTTGTTTTGTTTTGTCTAGTTTTTTATCTAGTTTTGTCTGATTTAGTTTAGTCTGATTTGTTTTGTATTGTTTGTTTTGCCTGGTTTTGTCTAATTTTGCTTTGTCTAGTTTTGCTTTGTTTTGTTTGTCTTTTATTTGTATAATTTTATTCTGTCTAGTTTTGTTTTGTTTTGTCAAGTTTTGTCTAATTTTGTTTTATCTAGTTTGTTTTGTTTGGTTTTGTCTAGGTTTGTTTTGTCTAATTTTGCTGTGCCTAGTTTTGATTAATCTAGTTTTGTTTTGTTTAGTCTAGTTTTTTTTGCCTGGTTTTGTCTACTTTTGGTTTGCTTTGTTTTGTCTAGTTTTACTTAGTGTAGTTTCGATTTGTTTTGTCTAGTTTTGTGTTTTTGTTTTGTTTGGTTTAGCTTTGTCTAGTTTTGTTTTGCCTGGTTTTGTCTACTTTTGGTTTGTTTTGTCTAGTTTTATTTTGTGGTTTTGTTTTGTCTAGTTTTGTTATCTTGTTTGGTTTTGTCTAGTTTTTTGTTTTGTCTAGTTTAGTTTTGTCTAGTTTTTTTGTCTAATTTTGTTTTGTTTGTCTAGTTTTGCTTTATCTAGTTTCTTTGTCGATTTTTTTTTTTTTTTTTTTTTTTTTTTTTTTTTTTTTGTCTGGTTTTGTCTTATTTTGTCTACTTTTGTTTTGCCTGTTTTCTACTTTTGTTTTGTTTTGTCTGTTTTCTTTTTGTTTGGTCTAGTTTTGTTTTGTCTAGTTTTTTTTTTTTTTTTTTTTTCGCTAGTTTTGATTTGTTTAATTTTGTTTTTTTGTTTGTCTAATTTTGTTTTGTCTAGTTTTATTTTGTTTGTCTAGTTTAGTTTTGACTTTTGTCCCGTTTTGTTTTGTCTACTTTTATTTTGTTTGTCTAGTTTTGTTTCGTCTTGTTTTGTTTTGTCTAGCTTTGGTTTTGTCTACTTTTGATTTGTTTTGTCTAGTTTTACTTTGTGTAGTTTTGTTATGTTTAGTTTAGTCTAGTTTTGTGTAGTTTTGTCTTGTGTTTTGTCTAGTTTTGTTTTGTCTGTCTTTTCTATTTTGTCTAATTTGTTTTGTTTGTCTATTTGTTTTTAGTTTTGTCTAGTTTTGTTTTGTTTTTCTAGTTTTGCCTTGTTTTGTTTGTCTAGTTTTGTTTTGTCTGGTTTAGTTCAGATTTGTCTTGTTTGTTATGGCTGAGTTTGTATACTTTTGTTTTGTTTAATTGTGTTTTGCTTAGGTCTATATAGTTTAGTTTTGTCTAGTTTTTATTTAGTTTTATCTGGTTTTGTCTTGTTTTGTCTAGTTAAGTCTTGTTTATTTTGCCTGGTTTTGTCTAGTTTTGTTTTGTGTAATTTTACTTTGTTTTGTTTTGTTTAGTTCTGTCTAGTTTTGTCTTGTTTTGTGTAGTTTTGTTTTGTCTGTCTTGTCTACTTTTGTCTAGTTTTGTTTTTAGCGTTTGCAGAGACGGACAGCACTACAGGCCATATGGAGGTAAGTTTACTAGGGGACGCAGCGCAGGAGAGTCACAATAGTCTACAATCACTTTATATTCGCTGACAGGCTTTTCCTTCAGAAAGTGTTATGAGGTGACCATCTTCCTCAAATTTACAGCCATCTCCATCCAGCTTTGAACAGAAATCAGCCTGACTGTCACTGGTACCGACAAAACATCAGTGCTGCTCAGACAATATAGATTTGACTAAAATATGGCCCATGTTATCAGTTGTCCACCAATGCATCCC
Organism: Danio kyathit; assembly: GCA_903798195.1. Lineage (NCBI taxonomy): Eukaryota > Metazoa > Chordata > Actinopteri > Cypriniformes > Danionidae > Danio > Danio kyathit. The sequence goes on from CAIGQS010000269.1 coordinate 685,018, forward strand.
ACAAGAGCAGGTTATAATCATTGTGCAGCAGCGCACGATTAGCCGCTGGAGCAACACGGGTATAACCACAGATATAAAGTGATAAACTAAGCCTAAATCATGACCTGTTCTGGAGAAGCTCATGCGTAGAGATAAACTACTAGAATTACTCAGAGCTTCATCACTTTACTCTGTTTCTGACACCTAAAGCTCATGATATCTGCTTACATGTCATTATCCATAATTACCATGTTTATATAGAGCAATATATCTTTAAGTTTAAGTTTTTTGGCCTTTTAAAACATGTTGCTAACATATTGTGTAATGACATTTACCATAACACATGCAGACACTGTACATGAGAGAAATGGAGCACAAAAGAAAAAAAGGAAGGAGCTCAAATCCAGCAAATATTAGAGCAAACAATCTGAATCTGTTTTGCATTTAACACGTGCAAGTGCAAACACAGCAGTGAAAACATACCATTTGACATACATTTATTCTCTCAGAGACCGAAATTGAGCTGAACACACAGAAGAGACTCCAGATCATCTCACTGCTACTGACTGATCCAGCAGAGAATTATGGGCAAATCTTTCCTCAGTCTCTCAGTCTTCAGCACAGTTTCACTGATGATCCAGGATAAACCCAAAACCCAGCACAGAGCGGCTCAGTGAATGTGGTCTGGACTGAGTGGATGAGGCTCATTGTGTCTCTATAGATGTTGTAGAAGATCAGAGTTCCTGCACTGTGATCCACAAACACTCCTATTCTCCTGCTGATCTGCTCTACTGGGACATCAGTCTCTGTGTTATTGTGTGTGAATGAGCAACTGGAGGAAGAGCAGCTCAAACTCCAGGACTGATCATTATATCCAAACACACACTCATTACTGTTTCCCTTCCTCTCGATTCTCTTATATGACACTGATATGCACACATGATCTCCACTCCAGTCAATCTCCCAGTAACAGCGTCCACACACACTCTCTCTGCACAACACCTGAAGATGATCAAATCTGTCTGGGTGATCAGGATGCGACTGTTTCTCCCACGCACACTCCACCTCTCTGTTCCCCTCAGACAGAACGAGTTTAGTGTTCGCTGTGTTTGAATCCAGTGTGAGGAAACAGACCCCTGAACACAAGAAGAGACACGTTTATAACACAACGACACTCAATAAAGATGCGTGTCTGTGTGTTTAGATGTACATTTGCGTGGTCCTGCTGTAATCCTCTTCTCTTCTCCATGATCCAGACTGGGAACACACACAAATTCACATCCAGTTAGTAAACAAACATCAGCTTATGACACACACACACACACACAAATATTTAGATAAACTAGATAATCTGAATCAGTGAATCGTTTACTAAAGACGCACTCTGACTAGATAATCTGAATCAGTGAATCATTTACTAAAGACTCACTCTGACTAGATAATCTAATCAGTGAATCATTTACTAAAGACTCACTCTGACTAGATAATCTTATTCAGTGAATCGTTTACTAAAGACTCACTCTGACCAGATAATCTGAATCAGTGAATCATTTAATAAAGACTCAATCTGACAAGATAATCTGAATCAGTGAATAGTTTAATAAAGACTCACTCTGACTAGATAATTTGAATCAGTGAATCGTTTACTAAAGACTCACTCTGACCAGATAATCTGAATCAGTGAATCATTTAATAAAGACTCACTCTGACTAGATAATCTGAATAAGTGAATTGTTTAATAAAGACTCACTCTGACTAGATAACCTAAATCAGTGAATCGTTTACTAAAGACTCACTCTGACTAGATAATTTGAATCAGTGAATCGTTTACTAAAGACTCACTCTGACCAAATAATCTGAATCAGTGAATCGTTTAATAAAGACTCACTCTGACCAGATAATCTGAATCAGTGAATCATTTAATAAAGACTCACTCTGACTAGATAATCTGAATAAGTGAATTGTTTAATAAAGACTCACTCTGACTAGATAATCTAAATCAGTGAATCGTTTACTAAAGACTCACTCTGACTAGATAATTTGAATCATTGAATCGTTTACTAAAGACTCACTGACCAAATAATCTGAATCAGTGAATCGTTTAATAAAGACTCACTCTGACCAGATAATCTGAATCAGTGAATCATTTAATAAAGACTCACTCTGACTAGATAATCTGAATAAGTGAATTGTTTAATAAAGACTCACTCTGACTAGATAATCTAAATCAGTGAATCGTTTACTAAAGACTCACTCTGACTAGATAATTTGAATCATTGAATCGTTTACTAAAGACTCACTGACCAAATAATCTGAATCAGTGAATCGTTTAATAAAGACTCACTCTGACTAGATAATCTGAATCAGTGAATTGTTTAATAAAGACTCACTCTGACTAGATAATCTAAATCAGTGAATCGTTTACTAAAGACTCACTCTGACCAGATAATCTGAATCAGTGAATCGTTTACTAAAGATTCACTTTGCCCAGATAAGGCTCACTCTGACCAGATAATCTGAATCAGTGAATTGTTTACTAAAGTCACTCTGACTAGATAATGTTAATCAGTGAATCATTTACTAAATACTCACTTTGCCCAGATAAGGCTCACTCTGACTAGATAATCTGAATCAGTGAATCGTTTACTAAAGACTCACTCTGACCAGTTAATCTGAATCAGTGAATCGTTTACTAAAGACTCACTCTGACCAGATAATCTGAATCAGTGAATCATTTAATAAAGACTCACTCTGACTAGATAATCTAAATCAGTGAATCGTTTACTAAAGACTCACTCTGACTAGATAATCTGAATCAGTGAATTGTTTAATAAAGACTCACTCTGACTAGATAATTTGAATCAGTGAATCGTTTACTAAAGACTCACTCTGACCAGATAATCTGAATCAGTGAATCATTTAATAAAGACTCACTCTGACTAGATAATCTGAATCAGTGAATTGTTTAATAAAGACTCACTCTGACTAGATAATTTGAATCAGTGAATCGTTTACTAAAGACTCACTCTGACCAGTTAATCTGAATCAGTGAATCGTTAACTAAAGACTCACTCAGACTAGATAATCTTATTCAGTGAATCGTTTACTAAAGACTCACTCTGACCAGATAATCTGAATCAGTGAATCATTTAATAAAGACTCAATCTGACTAGATAATCTGAATCAGTGAATAGTTTAATAAAGACTCACTCTGACTAGATAATTTGAATCAGTGAATCGTTTACTAAAGACTCACTCTGACCAGATAATCTGAATCAGTGAATCATTTAATAAAGACTCACTCTGACTAGATAATCTGAATCAGTGAATTGTTTAATAAAGACTCACTCTGACTAGATAATCTAAATCAGTGAATTGTTTACTAAAGACTCACTCTGACCAGATAATCTGAATCAGTGAATCGTTTACTAAAGACTCACTCTGACTAGATAATCTTATTCAATGAATCGTTTACTAAAGACTCACTCTGACCAGATAATCTGAATCTGAATCGTTTACTAAAGATTCACTTTGCCCAGATAAGGCTCACTCTGACTAGATAATCTGAATCAGTGAATTGTTTAATAAAGACTCACTCTGACTAGATAATTTGAATCAGTGAATCGTTTACTAAAGACTCACTCTGACCAGATAATCTGAATCAGTGAATCATTTAATAAAGACTCACTCTGACTAGATAATCTGAATCAGTGAATTGTTTAATAAAGACTCACTCTGACTAGATAATCTAAATCAGTGAATAGTTTAATAAAGACTCACTCTGACTAGATAATTTGAATCATTGAATCATTTACTAAAGACTCACTCTGACCAGATAATCTGAATCAGTGAATCGTTTACTAAAGACTCACTCTGACTAGATAATCTTATTCAATGAATCGTTTACTAAAGACTCACTCTGACCAGATAATCTGAATCTGAATCGTTTACTAAAGATTCACTTTGCCCAGATAAGGCTCACTCTGACCAGATAATCTGAATCAGTGAATTGTTTACTAAAGTCACTCTGACTAGATAATGTTAATCAGTGAATCATTTACTAAATACTCACTTTGCCCAGATAAGGCTCACTCTGACTAGATAATCTGAATCAGTGAATTGTTTAATAAAGACTCACTCTGACTAGATAATTTGAATCAGTGAATCGTTACTAAAGACTCACTCTGACAAGATAATCTGAATCAGTGAATCATTTAATAAAGACTCACTCTGACTAGATAATCTGAATCAGTGAATTGTTTAATAAAGACTCACTCTGACTAGATAATCTAAATCAGTGAATAGTTTAATAAAGACTCACTCTGACTAGATAATTTGAATCAGTGAATCGTTTACTAAAGACTCACTCTGACCAGATAATCTGAATCTGAATCGTTTACTAAAGATTCACTTTGCCCAGATAAGGCTCACTCTGACCAGATAATCTGAATCAGTGAATTGTTTACTAAAGTCACTCTGACTAGATAATGTTAATCAGTGAATCATTTACTAAATACTCACTTTGCCCAGATAAGGCTCACTCTGACTAGATAATCTGAATCAGTGAATTGTTTAATAAAGACTCACTCTGACTAGATAATTTGAATCAGTGAATCGTTTACTAAAGACTCACTCTGACCAGATAATCTGAATCAGTGAATCATTTAATAAAGACTCACTCTGACTAGATAATCTGAATCAGTGAATTGTTTAATAAAGACTCACTCTGACTAGATAATCTGAATCAGTGAATCGTTTACTAAAGACTCACTCTGACTAGATAATCTGAATCAGTGAATTGTTTAATAAAGACTCAATCTGACTAGATAATCTGAATCAGTGAATCATTTACTAAAGACTCACTCTGACTAGATAATCTAAATCAGTGAATTGTTTAATAAAGACTCACTCTGACTAGATAATCTGAATCAGTGAATCGTTTACTAAAGACTCACTCTGACCAGTTAATCTGAATCAGTGAATCGTTTACTAAAGACTCACTCTGACCAGTTAATCTGAATCAGTGAATCGTTTACTAAAGACTCACTCAGACTAGATAATCTTATTCAGTGAATCGTTTACTAAAGACTCACTCTGACCAGATAATCTGAATCAGTGAATCATTTAATAAAGACTCAATCTGACTAGATAATCTGAATCAGTGAATAGTTTAATAAAGACTCACTCTGACTAGATAATTTGAATCAGTGAATCGTTTACTAAAGACTCACTCTGACCAGATAATCTGAATCAGTGAATCATTTAATAAAGACTCACTCTGACTAGATAATCTGAATCAGTGAATTGTTTGATAAAGACTCACTCTGACTAGATAATCTAAATCAGTGAATTGTTTACTAAAGACTCACTCTGACTAGATAATTTGAATCAGTGAATCGTTTACTAAAGACTCACTCTGACCAGATAATCTGAATCAGTGAATCATTTAATAAAGACTCACTCTGACTAGATAATCTAAATCAGTGAATTGTTTACTAAAGACTCACTCTGACTAGATAATTTGAATCAGTGAATCGTTTACTAAAGACTCACTCTGACCAGATAATCTGAATCAGTGAATCATTTAATAAAGACTCACTCTGACCAGATAATCTGAATCAGTGAATCGTTTACTAAAGACTCACTCTGACTAGATAATCTTATTCAATGAATCGTTTACTAAAGACTCACTCTGACCAGATAATCTGAATCTGAATCGTTTACTAAAGATTCACTTTGCCCAGATAAGGCTCACTCTGACCAGATAATCTGAATCAGTGAATTGTTTACTAAAGTCACTCTGACTAGATAATGTTAATCAGTGAATCATTTACTAAATACTCACTTTGCCCAGATAAGGCTCACTCTGACTAGATAATCTGAATCAGTGAATCGTTTACTAAAGACTCACTCTGACCAGTTAATCTGAATCAGTGAATCGTTAACTAAAGACTCACTCAGACTAGATAATCTTATTCAGTGAATCGTTTACTAAAGACTCACTCTGACCAGATAATCTGAATCAGTGAATCATTTAATAAAGACTCAATCTGACTAGATAATCTGAATCAGTGAATCGTTTACTAAAGACTCACTCTGACTAGATAATCTGAATCAGTGAATTGTTTAATAAAGACTCACTCTGACTAGATAATCTGAATCAGTGAATCATTTAATAAAGACTCACTCTGACTAGATAATCTGAATCAGTGAATTGTTTAATAAAGACTCACTCTGACTAGATAATCTGAATCAGTGAATCGTTTACTAAAGACTCACTCTGACTAGATAATCTGAATCAGTGAATTGTTTAATAAAGACTCAATCTGACTAGATAATCTGAATCAGTGAATCATTTACTAAAGACTCACTCTGACTAGATAATCTGAATCAGTGAATTGTTTAATAAAGACTCACTCTGACTAGATAATCTGAATCAGTGAATCGTTTACTAAAGACTCACTCTGACCAGTTAATCTGAATCAGTGAATCGTTAACTAAAGACTCACTCAGACTAGATAATCTTATTCAGTGAATCGTTTACTAAAGACTCACTCTGACCAGATAATCTGAATCAGTGAATCATTTAATAAAGACTCAATCTGACTAGATAATCTGAATCAGTGAATCGTTTACTAAAGACTCACTCTGACTAGATAATCTGAATCAGTGAATCATTTACTAAAGACTCACTCTGACTAGATAATCTGAATCAGTGAATTGTTTAATAAAGACTCACTCTGACCAGATAATCTGAATCAGTGAATTGTTTAATAAAGACTCACTCTGACTAGATAATATGAATCAGTGAATCGTTTACTAAAGACTCACTCTGACCAGTTAATCTGAATCAGTGAATCGTTTACTAAAGACTCACTCAGACTAGATAATCTTATTTAGTGAATCGTTTACTAAAGACTCACTCTGACCAGATAATCTGAATCAGTGAATCATTTAATAAAGACTCAATCTGACTAGATAATCTGAATCAGTGAATAGTTTAATAAAGACTCACTCTGACTAGATAATCTGAATCAGTGAATCGTTTACTAAAGACTCACTCTGACCAGATAATCTGAATCAGTGAATCATTTAATAAAGACTCACTCTGACTAGATAATCTGAATCAGTGAATTGTTTAATAAAGACTTACTCTGACCAGATAATCTGAATCAGTGAATCGTTTACTAAAGACTCACTCTGACTAGATAATCTGAATCAGTGAATTGTTTAATAAAGACTCAATCTGACTAGATAATCTGAATCAGTGAATCATTTACTAAAGACTCACTCTGACTAGATAATCTGAATCAGTGAATCGTTTACTAAAGATTCACTTTGCCCAGATAAGGCTCACTCTGACCAGATAATCTGAATCAGTGAATTGTTTACTAAAGTCACTCTGACTAGATAATGTGAATCAGTGAATCGTTTACTAAAGACTCACTTTGCCCAGATAAGGCTCACTCTGACCAGATAATCTGAATCAGTGAATCGTTTACTAAAGACTTACTCTGACCAGATAATCTGAATCAGTGAATCGTTTACTAAAGACTCACTTTAATTAATTATGTAGGCTAACGCATGTATGTGCGTACAACACCATTACCTTATCCATGAAAGAGAGAATAAGAAAGTAAAGGCTGATTGGAGGAGGCTCATTCTTTATCCTTGTGCTGCAGATGCTCTGTTTAACTATTTTCTCACTAGTGAAGCATTCAGTTTTTCCACTTACAGTTGCAATCAGAATTATTCAACCCCCTGATTTATTAGCCCCCCTGTTTATTTTTTTCCCCAATTTCTGTTTAACGGAGAGAAAATTTTTTCAACACATTTCTAATCATAACAGTTTTAATAACTCATCTCTAATAACTGATTTATTTTATCTTTGCCCTGATGACAGTAAATAATATTTTACTAGATATTTTTCAAGACACTTCTATACAGCTTAAAGTGACATTTAAAGGTGTAACTAGGTTAATTAGGTTAATTAGGCAGGTTAGGGTATTTAGGCAAGTTATTGTATAACGATGGTTTGTTCTGTAGACTATTGAAATAATATACAGCTTAAAGGGGCTAATAATTTTGACCTTAAAATGGGTTTTAAAATATTAAAAACTGCTTTTATTTTAGCCGAAATAAAACAAATAAGACTTTCTCCAGAATAAAAAATATTATCAGACATACTGTGAAAATTTCCTTGTTCTGTTAAACATCATTTGGGAAATACTTAAAAAAGAAAAAAAAAACATCAAAGGGGGTTCAATAATCCTTATTGCAACTGTACAAAGTCCGCCATGTAAATAACAAATGCGCTATGGCACGACGCAACTGACTCTTAAAGGGAATGGGAGATGAGACTCTGATTGGTTTATTCTCAAAACACACCTATAATTTATTAAGAGAATAAGCTCAACCCTGTTAGACCATGCGCCACGGCGCAAAACGTTTTTTTTGTCCTTAAAATAGCAAAAGTGGATTTGGACACGCCCTTAATGACTTTGCACCCTGCGCTTTAGACTTTGCGCCTAGATCATTAAAATAGAGCCCTTAGAGTTACAGCCATGCAGTGTTGCCAGAAATTGCTTTCGATCCTCCAAAAACTGTTTAAACCTTGTATTTCATTGGTAACAGAGGGTGTCTGCACTCATGTCTTTACGAGCTCATTCACTCAGCCTGCATCTGACAGCTGCTGAGAGTCAGAGACGTCAATTAATCCAGATACATGATTTTAACACTAGAACCGCCATGCGGGTAAATTTTACCCACACACATGAATAGTGTTTAAATATGGCTAGAGCATTTTATTTCACTGTATTATGACACTGTTGTCACTATATATATATATATATATATATATATATATATATATATATATATATATATATATATATATATATATATATATATAGTTTTTTTTTTTTTTTTTTTTTTTTCAAAATGTCCAATATAAGAAAAACAAGCCTGCACTGACGACTAGAATTAAAAGGAAGAAAATATATATATTGGGTGGGCTAATGTTATAGTTTAATGTCATGAATCAATATTTTTACATAACTATGCTATTTAAATGACTACAATAGCCTATAGACATCGAGCAATAGCCTATAGTTTGCCACAGTACATGTATGATGCGATAACAAATTCAAGCGCAGTTAACTTTTTAATTATTAATTTGCTTAGTTCTATCATTTATAATTTGAATAAGAGAACAACACCAAGAAACTTCAGGTAATGAAATAATGGTTTTATTTGTTACATCGTAGATTTATTTATTTATTTTTTCTTCTGGAAATGGCAGACTAGAATAAAAAGCCACACGGTAGCGACCGATAAACGACAAAAATGTCAAAACAATTCAATTAAAATTGAATAAATAAATAAATAAATTATGATAGATAATTAATCCAAAGTTTGAACATTCATGGTCAGGCTATATCATCTAAATATGAATGTGGGTTGTGTGACTACTTACAGGCGCCTAGTTCTAGTCATTTTTTAGCATTCCGACATTTCAGACACTTGATAAACATTTTATTCTGTTTGCATTGTGCCTTCACCATGCACATCATTCTCCTCAGCCGATCTGCACTGTCCAGTGGCATGTCATGACGGACCATTTCCATCATGAACGAAAAAACAACAACAACAAACCAATGAAAATGTGGGTGCAACGCAAAGTGGACAGATGCTAAGCCTACACTGTAGGTTCTGGATCGCTGTCAGAGGAGCCGACCCAGGACGCATCACTTATCTCACTATTTAGCGCTTGTAATACCTCTTTGGCACCTATGAATCGCCTTCTTTTACTCATTGTGATTATGATTGAGACTGATAATGGCTTATCCAGTGAGTGAAAGACGTTGCCTATTTACGTGCAATGTTTTAAAAACGAAAATGACAGCGGAAAATACAGCGATTATATAGCGGGTAAATTTGACCCGCGCTGGCGCTTATAGGTATAAATTCCCGTTTTTTGATTGAGTTTTAGCTAAACAGTTTTCAACACTAGGGGATTGTAAATCGTACAATTTTAGTAAAAGTCAATGACTGGGAGACTTGAATGTTTTATTAAAAACCTGGTATGTACATTTGAAATTTACCCACGTTTAAAATTTACCCTGTGTCGGTTTTAGTGTTAAATAATGTTTCATACAGAGAACTTCAAATTATATTCTTGAACATGTAAAATTTACTGATGTCTGAACCGCAGGAGTGTAACCCCGCTGGTTCTACATTACCCGACCCGCTCTGAGCTGGTATCGAACCGGCGACCTTCCACATGGGAGTCGATTGCTCTACCAAGGAGGATAAAGACCATGGCCTCTAGCATCTGTGGCTAGAGCACTTTTAGAGGTCAGAGGAGTGATGTTTACCTGCACAGCACTTCACTAGCTGGCCTCTGCTACAGGAGCATCATACAAGCTATTGTACATCTGCTTTTGTGTTACACCAATTTCACATCATCCATTAACCATAAGACATACATCAGATCGATACGGATATGAACATTTGCGGATCAATTCAAAATAGACCATGTCTGCATCATAATGCATTTCGGAATCTAATTTCCCCCACTCCTCCTTCCTTCATAATACAGAAACAACACCTTTTGTCATTGACTGGCTCAGGAGATTCAGCCATTCTTCTGCTTTTAGATCTGACATCTGCATTTGATATGAACGATCGTAATATCCCGGCAGGAACAATGTTGGGTTCTGCGCTGTAGAGGATCAGGTCTTATCTAACACGCAGATCTTTTTCTGTCCAGCTTAGTGTCTTTGTTTCCTCATCAGCACCTCTATATATAACATGTCGCACCACTGATTTGCAGATGATTTACAAATGTACGATCAGCTTCTGCTTTCATTTAGTGAAGTTTATTTATGAACTAATTTCGAGAGGATCACCTGCTTATGATGGCCCAGCATTATTCAATTTATGATTCACCAATCAGACGATTCCTAAGCTACTATAAATATCCTAAGTTCTATATAACAGCCATCTTCGTTTTGAAGAATCCCCCCCCCCATCACCCCTACTCCTCCCCCTTTCCTAGATAGGTGGCATGGTTGCCCAGTGGTTAGCACTGTTGCCTCACAGCAAGAATGTCACTGGTTCTAGTCCTTACCAAGTCAGCCGACGTTTCTGTGCGGAGTTTTGTGCATGGGTTTTCTCCGGTTTCCTCCCACCGTCCAAAAACATGCAACTTAAGTTAATTGACTAAGCTAAATGACCAACAAATGACCAACTAAAACCAGCTTGACTAGCCTGGTTTAAGCTAGACATAGTTGGTTTTGGCTGGGCTTCCAGCCTGGCTAGGCTGGTCAAGCTGGTTTTAGCTGGTCATCTCCCACCTTGACCAGCTAAGACTAGGCTGGAAATTACTGGAAACCAGCCTGGAAATCGCCAAAACCCCTCTAAAACCAGGCTGGTCGACCAGCTAAAACCAGCTAACCAGCTTAGGCTGGTTTAAGCAGTTTTTTTCAGTAGGGAAACAATGTTTTAATGCATTTTAATCGGCAAAGGCATTAGGAGGAGGCATGAATTAATTTATCTAAACTGCGACATGGTCATCTTCCGGAAATATTATCAACGATCCATCAGGTAATGTTTTTCTCTCTCTCTCTCTCTCTCTGATTAAAACCATTGGTAAAGCACTGTCAACAAATATTTTTTCTCTAAACCCCATAACATGGGACAGCACATCAGACTACGGCAGCTTGATTAGTCCAAAAAGGCGCAGAACTTTTTGCGGTTGGGTCTGTTTTAGTTTGGACCGCTCAAGGGTTCGTTTAAAAGGAGGGGCGGACTGGGACCAAAATTCAGCCCTGGCAGTTGATCACCAACTAAAGAGCGAGGGGGATTGGGGTGCGTGTAGTAGGCGATCACCAACTGAAGACCGGGGGGTGGGGGGTCCGGCCCTTCTGGCATCCGTCTTTCGGATGAGACGTTAAACCGAGGTCCTGACTCTCTGTGGTCATTAAAAATCCCATGGCACTTCTCGTAAAGAGTAGGGGTGTAACCCCGGTGTCCTGGCCAAAGTCCCTCAATCGGCACTTACACATCATGTCCTCCTAATAATCCCCATCCACCAAATTGGCTCTATCACTGTCTCTTCATTTCACCAATAGCTGGTGTGTGGTGAGCGCACTGGCGCCGTTGTCCTGTGGCTGCCGTCGCATCATCCAAGTGGATGCTACACACTGGTGGTGGTGTGGAGAGACCCCCTCATGATTGTGAAGCGCTTTGGGTGTATGGCCATACACAATAAATGCGCTATATAAATATACATTACATTACATTACATTACATTTGCCAGAATTGCCCGATGGCCAGTCCACCCCCGCAACCTCTTCAAGTAGGTCTCGATACGCTTTTTTGGTCCGCTTTTGGTGTGCACCCGAGTGCGATTGCTACATTCACATCTGCACAAACCAACCAAACCAAGAGGGAAAACATACTCTAGAGCGATTCAACCGAACTAAATAATGCAGGTGTGAAAACACCCTTAGTTTGCTTTTGTTTAGTCTACTTCTCAACATCAAATGGCCGCCATTGCATAAATACGCAGTTTTTGTTTACGCCACGTAGTTCTGAGAGCTGAGGTGCATACTTTGATTTTCTCAGACGCATCAAGGTAAGTGCGTAAAGGTCACTCTCACGCTGTTATACTCCATGTAACACCATGTAAAATCCAAAAACTAAGCTTTTTTTGCACAGGCTTATCTAAAGGGTTAATAGTGCCAACTAATGATCAACAGTACAAATGACAAATTTGACTTCTTCCCAACAGGAATCAATCAAGAATGCATGATTATATGATGTCATGATTTTGCAATCAAAAAAAAATGTGATTATAATGGAAATCAATGGGGCCAAAACAACCACCAGCAGTAAATTATGGAGAAAAAAAATGTTGCACAAAAACTAACAATGCATTAAGGTCAATGTTGTTGCCAATCTTTCACATATTCAAGACTGTGATCAAAGGTGAAAAAATGTAGTCCATAATTACTTTTTATATAAAAAAATACATAATTTTGTGTATCTTTTTTTGGCAAATAAGTGACATCATTTATGAATTTGTCAATTAAAGAGTTAAAATCCTGTAATTTTCTAAAAACTCTTTAGCAGATGTTTCCATCCCCAACATAACAAAAGAGTATTTCCCAGAGAATATACATGTTTAAAAATTTTCCTAAAATAAGATTTGTCACCAAAAATCATTCCGCTAGCTGAAACAGATTAAGTTATGGCCAAATTAAGACTCAAATCACCCCAGAGTGGGTGAAAAAGGCCCCAACAGTACATCAGGGTTAAACTCTAAAACCGTCTCCAGAATCTAGAAATATACATCATATTTTTCGCTATCTGTCTCTAAGCAGGAATCACCAAAACAAAAACATGTACATGCTCAACTTACTCGAGTTTGACCAGTGTGTAGTTTGGATCCTCCAGTTTTTGGGAGAGCAGCTTGACTCCTGAATCTCCTGGATGATTGTAGCTCAGATCCAGCTCTCTCAGATGTGAGGGGTTTGAACTCAGAGCTGAAGACAGAAAACCACAGCCTTCCTCTGTCACCATACAGCCAGACAATCTACAAACACACACACACAAACAGTCCACGTCACATTAGTTTGGCAGACAGACGTCACTAACACACAGTCACCTGTTTAGTAGCGGTTATTTTGCTCTAGTTTCAGTCACAAAAGGAAAAGTGGAAACACTTTACTTGAAAGGGTGTTTTTAAGACTGCCATGACACCTTTAGAATCATGTTGTGATATGTATGGGTATGATATGAATATGGATGAGATGTTATGAACGCTTAAGACAATTGTCGTTAAGTGTCATTAGCTTAGTTATGCCATTATAAATGCAAAGATGACATTGTTTGTGTTATGTAACTTGACATATCTATGAATTATGTTGTTGTGGTAATGTTAAGTTGTCATTACAAAAACACAGACATGTTATGATGTATTTGTTTATGTCAGGTTGTCATAAAGCAAAGATTTGCATTTGAAATGACATAACTGAGCCAATGACAGTTACCATAAACATGCAGAAATTCTCATTTATTCATTATGTTCCTTCGAGTGTGTGGGGTTTTCCTAGCGTTGAGGATTGTACTGGAAGGGAATCTGCCATATAAAACCTGTGCCAATTGGCGGTTCGTTTTGCTGTGGTGACCCCTAATAAATAAGAGAATAAGTCAAAGGAAATTAATGGAGTGAGTAATAAGTAAAGACCCCTTCAAACAAAGTTATATTTCATTCTTTGTCGGAGGACAAAAAAAAAAAAAGCGGGAAACGTGTCACGCTGCACAACACTACAATGATGGCTGAGAGAAAAAACAGTGTTGAAGCTGTCACGGTCCCACAATGAAGACAAAGATGGTTATGTCTTTTCGTCAATTTATTCAAAACAATGTGGATAGTTCAACAGGAGAAGCAGGTAAGTGATAATCATGGACAGTGAGCAGTCTTGAGAGAAGTTCACAATGTGAACAAGGATCTTTATTCAACCATCAGAATATAAAATCACTTTCCTTAATCGCAATATGTGCATCCACAGGTAAGGAGAAACATCCACAGGAGAAGGGAAACATCCACGGAAGAAAGGCGAGCAAGGGAGAGGGTGAGGTGAACCATCTGACTTTGATTCCAGCCGTTGTATGACTGGAAAAGGTGAGTCTTTATAGGGGTCTGGTGATTGCCGGTGCAGGTGTGTCTCATTAGCAATCAGGGGATTGTGTACGGGCAACCCAGGCTCATTCTGAAAACGTAGTCCCATGGACATTTATGGAGACCGCGAATTATGTAGCCGGAGGTACGTTTGGCTTCGTTTCATTTTTTTAAGTGAACGCTACGGGGCGGTTTGACGCCATTCCTTTTGGACACCGGCTGACCGCTTACATCCGTGTGGAGGCCTTTCCCGCCTCAACCAGTTTGTCTCGTTAGCTCGTCGTGTATGTCTGCGGACTTGAGACGCAGAGAGGAGTTGACCACTACAACGATGACTGGGTTCGAGTCCGGGAAGAGCGGTTCCAGAAATCAGGTAAGACAAAAACAGAATCCAAAAAAATTAAATGAACGATTGAATAACAGGGTGAGAACGTGGTAAAATCCGAAAACGTGATAAAAATCAGACAAGGTCTTTTCTTTTTCTGGACGGCTATTGTAAACCGTTGGTTGGGTTTAGGGAAGTGTGTGGGTGGGCGGGTCAATCGGTAAAATTGGTTGGGTTCACGGAAGGAGGAGGGTGGGTCAGTCGATTGGCCGGTCGCCCAGTCAATCATTCAGTCAGACAGACAGATGGTAAGTCGACAGCAGCCTCTGGTGGGTTTATGCAAGAACAGCGTGGGCGCGAACGGCACTCGCGAGAGATGTTTGAGATACGAAAACGCGCACGCAGCGGCCTCTGGCAGATTTGCGAAAACAAAAACTGCAAAAATATGTACCTCCTGGGACGTATTTCGCGCCCTCCAGAAACGTCCACAGGACTACGTTTTCAGAATGAGCCTGGGTTGTGTACGGGTGAGAGGTGGCTGGTGAAGGAGAGTGATGATTGGAGCTACAGGAACGAGATGGTGAGGGAGAATGGTGACTGTAGCAGGAACAACAAGGGGATGTGTCAGTAGCCAGTTTTTGAAAATGTACTTTTATTTAGGTTAAATATTAGTTTTGTATTGTTGTGAATTTGAAGAAGAGACAAAACCAGGAGGATTTTCAGGTGTCTTCAAAGCAGAATCCTTTAAAATAAGAACTCACTATCGCTGTGGTGTTCGTCGAAAAATCTCTTAACTACTGCAGCTGGCACACAGTTAAATACACAGTTTAGTGGGTAGTGCTTATTTGTAGAAACAGAAAGTGCCATTACAGGTTTGGTACAAAAATCTTGTTTTCAGGGCCTTGCCTGAAAGTATGAGCCGGCCATTTGTTAGACAAAAGACACAGCCGTGCCTAGAACTGACATTATAAATTACTTTGGGAACATGATACTGTATTTCACACATAGGGAGTCAGACCTGATGTCTGATCAGCTAAACAAAGGGAAAACTGAAGTAATTGCGTTTGGGAACAGAGATGAGGTTCTCAAGGTGAATGCGTACCTTGGCTGTAAGGGTCAAACAACAAAGAATAAGGTCAAGACTCTGGAGTCAGATCTGAGTTTCAATAGTCATCTCAAAGCAGTCAGTAAATCAGCATACTATCATCTCAAAAAAATTGCAAGAACCAGATGCGTTGTTTCCAGTGAAGACTTGTTCATGCTTTTATCAGCAGCAGGGTGGATTACTGTAATGGACTCCTCATGGGCCTTCCCAAAAAGACAGTCAGACAGTTGCAGCTCATCCAGAACGCTGCGGCCAGGATTCTGACCAGAACCAGAAAATCAGAGCACATCACACCTGTCCTCAGGTTCCTTCACTGGCTCCCAGTTACATTCAAAATAGATTTTAAAGTATTACTACTTGTCTATTAATCACTAAATGGCCTAGGAGCTCAATACATTACAGATATGCTCACTGAATACAAGCCTAATAGATCACTCAAATCTCTAGGATCATATAAACTAGAAATTCCAAGAGTTCAGTCAAAGCAGGGTGAATCGGCTTTCAGCTACTACGCCCCTCGCTGCTGGAATCAGCTCCTAGAAATGATCAGATGTGCTCCAACATTAGGCACATTTAAATCAAGACTGAAAACACATCTGTTTAGCTGTGCCTTTACTGAATGAGCACTGTGCTAAGACCGACAGATCGCACTATTGCGTCTCTCTTTTCTTTTTCATTCTTTTATAGCCTGTTTTAACACATTTGAATCTGTTTTTAATCATTTTTATTATTTGTTTTTATTTTCTTACACTTGTCTTTTTTATTCCTGTTTATGTAAAGCACTTTGAAATGCCACTGTGTATGAAATGTTCTTCTTTCTTCCGTTGTGTATTCTGTCCTGTCCTAGGTGTGCATCCATTGGTTGAAAAAGCTGCCAATCACCATCATGATGCACTCGGCGCACCAATCAGGATAAAGGCGTGCGCTTGAGCTGTTCAGCAGGAGGAGCGCTTGGCTCACCACCAAACTCCTCACTTGTGTCGGCCAGCCTGTTCATTTGTGTTTGTATAGTTTTGTTGCTGTTGTTGTGTAGTTTAGTATCTCTCGTTTAAGTGATCTATTTACTAAACAAGCTTGTGCAGCTCAATTTAGTATTTATTGAGAAGTCGAACAATCTTTATGAGAATTGGATTATCAAATAATCTCGTTTTGTTAATGGCTAACAGTGTGTATGTGTCGTACACACTGAAGATTACAGTTTTGTTTCTGCATTTTTCTTCAGTTAGTTAGTTTAGTGGGTTGGGGTTTAGTTAGATCGTTTTGTTATGTTCATTACTCCAGTTTTTTGTTTTTTTGTTTAATTCGGTTATTTAAAACTACATTCTAAATTCCTATATTTATTGTTTGACATGCTCTGTTTAATAAATTGTTAATTTTTGTTTCACTTATCCATCGGTTGTGTGTTTTTATTTTCACCCAGCACCATTAGAGACTCACTGAATGTTACGTCTCATCCAACTTAACTTAACAACTTAAACGCGTAACACTATACTGTCAGAATGCATCTTACAATGTAAAAACATTATTTATATATTTAAAGAATTTTGTAATCTTTCAGTATTTATTTTTTAACTAGCTGGTTGTGAACGTCATAAAGGCATGGTAAATACAGCACGGCAGTGCATAAAAAAAAATAAAGAAATAAAGTGGAATTAAAATAAATTAATGCACAAAGTGTCACAATTTTGACAGCTTCATACACTTCTGTCTTAAGATTCTTGTTTTTGCAACGGATTTTATTTTATATAATTTGTAACTTCATTTTGATGAATTTTTGTTGTCAGTTATTTAAAATAATAAACAAGAAGATCGAGCTTAATAAAGTGCATTCACCTCTGCTACGTGACCCTCCTGTGTATTCATGTGACTAGTGTTGTGTTGATGTTGTTCTCCTGTCTGCCAACCATGGAATGAGAAAAAGTGATGGGTCATTCTTGAACGATTCGTTCATTTTGAACTAATCTTCAATATGACTCGGGAACTACGAGTCCTCTCAGGGAGTGATTCGTTCATCCGCGCGTGCGCACATTTGTGCAAGGTGGTATCGTTCATTTTTCAAAGTCTTTTGAGTCGTGCATCACGGAAAGACAGAAGCCAATCATATGCGTTTAGAGCCGGAAAGAGATTTGATCCGTTCACTTCTCGAGTCCTCAGTCTAAATCGTTCAACACGTGAAAGACAGAAGCCAATCGTATGCATTTAGAGCTGGAAAGAGATTTGATCCGTTCACTTCTCGAGTCCTCGGTCTGAGTCCTTCAAACACGTGAAAGACAGAAGCCAATCGTATGCGTTTAGAGCCGGAAAAAGATTTGATCCGTTCACTTCTCGAGTCCTCGGTCTGAATCGTTCAATACGTGAAAGACAGAAGCCAATCATATGTGTTTAGAGCCAGAAAGAGATTTGATCTGTTTACTTCTCGAGTCCTCGGTCTGAATCGTTCAATACGTGAAAGACAGAAGCCAATCGTATGCATTTAGAGCCGAAAAGAGATTTGATCCGTTCACTTCTCGAGTCCTCGGTCTGAGTCGTTCAACACGTGAAAGACAGAAGCCAATCGTATGCATTTAGAGCCGGAAAGAGATTTGATCCGTTCACTTCTCGAGTCCTCGGTGTGAGTCGTTCAACACGTGAAAGAGAGAAGCCAATCATATGCATTTAGAGCCAGAAAGAGATTTGATCCGTTCACTTCTCGAGTCCTCGGTCTGAGTCCTTCAACACGTGAAAGACAGAAGCCAATCGTATGCCTTTAGAGCTGGAAAGAGATTTGATCCATTCATTTGTCGAGTCCTCGGGTTTGAGTCATGTCTGTTTACATTCTGTCACGTGATGAACGAACCAGAAGACTCGAAAGGTGAGCTAATCATGGCTCCTTTCGGCTCAGACTGTGTACACTGGTTGAGATTATATGTGACTGTCAGTGTGACGTGAACGAACCACTGAAATTTGAAGACATGAAGAGGTGAGCTGAGCAAAGAGACAACAATATCTTCATAGACAAAAGACCTGGTAAACAATGAACGATTGTTTTCTCTTACTTGTAGCATTCTATTTATGACTTGTTTGTAGTGTGATCAACCTTGGGCTAGTTGTAGATGTGTTTGGAAGCAATTCGTAACATTTTAATAATATTTTGACAAATTGAACGAAATGACTCGAAAAAAGATTCGTTCACCTCGATGAACGAGACTCAAAGATCCGAGTCAGTAAAATGATCCGTACTTCCCATCACTAATGAGAAAGGGGGAAGGAATTGCAGTTCAAAGAAGGCGGAGCTCCAGAACACACCCACCTATTGTGTAATTGGCACAGACCAATAGCAGCTTAAAGGTGTTTAGGAGCCAAAGCAAACTTTTGGGGGAGCAGTTTCAAACTTCCCAAACAAACTAAAGAAAGAACTTGTAGGATTTTGTTAAAAATGACGACCTTTCAGTTCGTTGTTCATTTTTGTTTGAAGTGCACCAAAACAGCTTTTTTTGGACGTGTCCCAAAATCCCAAAGAAGATGATCTGATGGACTGAGCAGAAATTTCACAGACACTTAAGAGCAATATTATATCTTGTAAATACAGGTGCCCTTTAAACCATAGGTTTTTCTCATATTTGATTTCACTTCACACTTAAAATAAGAAATACACACACTGAAGAATCATAAACGTAAAATACATGGCAGCATATATTTTTTTCTTACCTCATCATACTTTGTGTCATTTCACAATGTAAAATTAAATTGTGGCAGCATTTATTTAATGGAAACATTTCATTTTACCTCAGTGTCTTCAGTATACAGTTTGGACTCTTCAGTCCATCAGAGAGAAGCTTCACTCCTGAATCCTGCAGGTCGTTGTTACTCAGGTCCAGCTCTCTCAGTACACAGTTTGAGGATTGTAGAGCTGAGGACAAACTCTCACAAGAATCAGCAGTGAGATTACATGTGACCAATCTGAGAAACAAGAACATTAATCAAATTTACAGTGTAATTTTTAGTCTTTCATCTGATGTAAATATTAATTATAATCAATCAGATGTTTGAACTCAGACCTCAGTGTCTCTAGTTTGCAGTTTGTACTCTTCAGTCCATCAGAGAGAAGCTTCACTCCTGAATCCTGCAGGTTATTGTTACTCAGGTTCAGCTCTCTCAGGACACAGTTTGAGGATTGTAGAGCTGAAGACAAACTCTCACAAGAGTCAGCAGTGAGTTTACACATGACAAATCTAAGTAAAATAAAAACATAAATCAAATTTACAGTGTAACTTTCAGTCATTCATCTGATGTAAATATTAATTATAATCAATCAATCAATCAATCAATCAATTAGGTGTTTGAACTCAGACCTCAGTGTCTCTAGTTTACAGTTTGGACTCTTCAGTCCATCAGAGAGAAGCTTCACTCCTGAATCCTGCAGGTTATTTTTACTCAGGTCCAGCTCTCTCAGGACACAGTTTGAGGATTGTAGAGCTGAAGACAAACTCTCACAGGACTGAGCCATGAGTTTACACATGACAAATCTGAGAGAGAAAAAAACATAAATCCAATTTACAGTGTAACTTTTAGTCATTCATCTGATGTAAATATTAATTATAATCACTCAATCAGGTGTTTGAACTCAGACCTCAGTGTCTCTAGTTTACAGTTTGGACTCTTCAGTCCATCAGAGAAAAGCTTTACTCCTGAATCCTGCAGGTCATTGTTACTCAGGTCCAGCTCTTTCAGCACACAGTTGGAGGAATGTAGAGCTGAAGACAAACTCTCACAAGAAGCAGCAGTGAGTTTACACAGGACAAATCTGCGAAATGAAATCATAAATCAAATTTACAGTGTAATTTTTAGTCATTCATCTGATGTATGAACAAATTTCGAGAGGATCAAGTGCTTATGATTGTTCTCAGCTGTTCCAGCATCAGCTCATGATAAATTATCCAATCAGATGATTCCTATCTCACTATAAATAACCAGAGTTTTCTTATCTCAATATCTCACAAAACGCATCTGCTGTGTCTTTAACCAAATTTTCCAGCAAGATCACAGTCAAAACTCGATCATCGGCAAACAGCAAAGAAACAAACTTCCCACTTGACTGCTATGTATAGGAGGAGGACATTTCTGACAAATGGAGTAATGTTTCATCCATTGACTCAGCGTTAGATACATTTGCATTTGAACAAAATTTTATATCACTAAAGGGTTTAAACTCCACTTCACTATCACTACACCTACTTCAAGAGGTACTTCCAGGACCACCAGACAAGCCACACCCCATATCCTCAGCTCTCCCTCCATCTGCCATTCTGTGGGGGGTACACCCACCTCTACCATCCTTGCACATTGTGACAACGAAGCTATTGGACCATGCATTAATAAAAGGCGCTTCCATTCACAGTTGCCCATGCCCTTATTAAGATGCCTCGAATGGATATTAGCTAAAACAATTTATTATGTCTGCCGTACATGTACCATGTTGTAAAAAATATAAAATTCTGATTCTCTCTTGTTTCTCATTTCAGAGATCATGACAGCTGGCTCCAGAAGCTGACCCTCATCCAACCTATTACACTTCACATCCATTCCAAATATAATTACACTCTACGCAAAGGATACGTTTCCACTCAACAGCCCACACCCTCAATGCCATACACTAGCTTTTTAGTTTTTGAGATATTCTAAACTAACATCAAATTTCCATCCCACAATCACCTCACCATATCTGATCTAACTTTGCAGGATGAAGAAACTCTATCTTTCTTTATTAAGCAAAGCAAAACAGATCAATTTCGCAAAGAACATTTCTATATAGTTATAGTATCTATATAGTTTTGATATCCCCTCCCCCACACACTCATTCCAAACCCTCCTAGCATTCTTACACAACAGGAGAGCAATACTACCTCAGGGAAGCCCAGCTGATCCTCTCCAGCCAACTTCCACCCACATGCATTTCAAGATATAAGCACGATTTCCCTACCCTCTACCCTCACTACCCTTCCCCCTTTTTTCTTCCTTTAACTTTTCCCTCCAAACTTGAACTATTCCATACTTCTATTCACTTTCATTCACCAAAGCTCCGACCCATTTAGGGGTTGCCCAGAGTTTCAGTTGCTGCAGGAGCGACGCTGTTAACGAGCTTATATACACTTACATTTCTAAATACCACTATCGTCACACTCCCCCGCACCCATACAGCAGTAAATGCTTCTGCGGGAGTGCACATTGCCTCCATACTAACCCACCGCGCCTCTGCAGCAGCAGAGACGCTCCGCTGAGCTACACACCCATAGCACCACGGAAGCGTACTTGCCTTCCAACATTGACTTCCACCGCAAGCTCCGCTGAGCTTCATTTCCCCTCTGCACCACTGCCGCAGCAGTGACGCCCTGCCTGAGCTCACTTCCATTTAACATACCACTACTGACACACTCCCCAGCACTGCCACAGCAGTTTAAACGCCTCCGCGGAAGCGTATTTACCTGTTTTTATTGACCCCCCCTCCCCTCACCCGATTCTAGACAACCCATTACTCTCCATATACTGTCCAAATGCATCCACACACTATGCAAAGGATACCTTTCCACACACACAGCTTACACCTTCGATGCAATGTTCACCCCAACTTTTTCGACTTCCTAAGTTGTTCCGAATTAACAATAACATATAATTTCAACCCCACCGTCCATCCTACCGTGTCTGATCTAACTTTGCAGAATAAAGAAACTCTTTCATTCTTTACTAAACAAAGTAAAACAGACCAAACATGGAAAGGACATTACATTTACATTTTTGACATCCCCTCCCACATACCCCTTTCAGACCCTCCTAGCTTTTTACACTTTAGGAGAGCCCAACCCCCTTGCCCCCATCTTTAATGATGACTCTAACCATCCAGTAACACGTTTTTGGTTTCAAAAACACTTAAAAGAAGTCCTCCACCTTTCGGGCTTCACCTTTCTCCAGCCACTCATTCAGAATAGGGGCAGCCACCACAGCAGCTCACCATGGGCTCTCCAAACAACAGATTCAGACTCTCGGACGTTGGTCTTCCGACGCCTTCAAATCCTACATCCGCTTTAGCCATTACCATCTCAAGGAAGCCCAGCTGATCCTCTCCAGCCGACATTCAGCTACCAGAGTTCAAGGGCACGAGCACGACTCTGCCATTTTCTCTCATTCCCCCTTCATGTAGCCTCTTAGCTACCTTTTATTTTTTCTTTCTTACATCCTTTTAAGCGCGAGCTATATTTCGCTTCCCCTCCACTCCCGCTCACCGCAGCTCTGACTCCCGCAGAAGTCATACATAGCTTGGACTCTCACAGGAGTCCAGCCATGCCCATCCCCAGCCCACCCCTTAGCAGCCACATGCTAGCAAGAGCCCTCACTGTCCCCTCCCTTTTCCCGTCTCTTGCTAAGACCCCCCCCCCCCCATAGCTCTGACCCCCGCAGAGGTCGCTTCAAGCTTTAACTCCCGCAGGAGTCCCACCGGCCCCTCACAGCCACTAGAACCCCCCAACCCCCCACCATCACCTTTTTACTTCTTTCTAGCGTCGAGACCCTCCGCCCCTCTTTCTATCTCCCTTCCGGCATTCAATCGCCTCTTCTTTTACTTCTTTCCAGCGTTAAGTAATTCCGCTCTTCAATCTTCTTTCTCAAAACCCCTTTTCTGTTCTCCAATTCCCCAAACCCACCCCCTTTTTTCAGCGTTGAGTCCCTCCACTTCTTTTTTTTTTTAGCGCTCAGTTCCTCCGCTACACTATTTTCCTTCTAGCATCGAGTTACTCAGCTACTCTTTCTCTTTCCAAAAAGGCTCTCAATCCCCAGCTCTAACTCCCGCAGGAGTGACTAAAATGAGCTTTGACTCCCGCAGGAGTCTCACCACGGCCACCTCTCGCAGGAGTCTCCATCGCCCCTCCCTTGCCCAGCCTCTTGCGAGAGTAACACCCCCGCAGCTCTAACTCCCGCAGGAGTTACCCCGAGCTTCGACTCTTGCAGGAGTCAATCACTACCCTCTCCACTTTTCTTCTTTCTGGCGTCGAGATCCTCCGCCCCTCTTTCTATCTCCCTTCCAGCACTTATCCACCCCTTCTTTTACTTTCTTACAGCGTTGAGTGCTTCTGCTACCTTTTATTCCCAAAACAATATTTTCCATCTCTACATTTTCTCATACTTCATCACCCCCCACCCCCCTCTTTTTACAGCATTGAGTTCCTCCGCTAATTTTCTTCCTTCAGCGTCAAATTTCTCCGCTATCTTTCTTTCTTCAAGCGTTGAGTCATCCGCTATCCTTTCCTTCTTTCTGCATAGACCCTCACTCCCCCAGTTCCAACTCCCACTGAGTCCCCCAAGCTTTAACTCCCGCAGGAGTTCCATGCCCCCCCTCTAACTTTCATCCCCTCTCCCGCAGGAGTCTTCACCGCCCAAAAAATCTTCCCTGACTCCTCCAGGAGCCCCGCCCACCCCGGCTCTGACTCCTGCAGGAGTCTCCACAGAGTCTCGACTCCCACAGGAGTCACTCCCAGCCCCTCCCGCGCCATTTGTCCAGACGCCCGCGGAGGCTGTGTCCAACTTCGCTCCAGCAGGAGCCTCTCTCCTCTAACATCTTCCACAGTATTATATCCAGCAGCCGGATATAGCATTGATCTATGCCTCTTGGGGGGGTTCCTTCAATACACGTCTGCTGTCCCGAGCGTAAAAAGGCTTCTTTGGGGAGTTCATCGAGATCTACCTGAGCTCAAACTCCCCTCTCGCCCTGCAAACAGGAGGAAGCCCAGGGCTCGAGGATCTCATAAGCTCAGGGCTCTCTCCCGGGACAGCATGCCAAACAAGCTTTTATTATCAATCATCAGATAAGTGTGAACTCTTGAATTATAATCAATCAG
This sequence comes from Danio kyathit, assembly GCA_903798195.1. Lineage (NCBI taxonomy): Eukaryota > Metazoa > Chordata > Actinopteri > Cypriniformes > Danionidae > Danio > Danio kyathit. Next base: position 709,980 of record CAIGQS010000269.1, read on the forward strand.
TCAATCACTCAATCAGGTGTTTGAACTCAGACCTCAGTGTCTCTAGTTTACAGTTTGAGCTCTTCAGTCCATCAGAGAGAAGCTTCACTCCTGAATCCTGCAGGTCATTGTTACTCAGGTCCAGCTTTTTCAGGACACAGTTTAAGGATTGTAGAGCTGAAGACAAACTCTCACAAGAAGCAGCAGTGAGTTTACACATGACAAATCTAAGAAACAAGAACAAAAATTAAATTTACAGTATAACTTTTAGTCATTCATCTGATGTAAACATAATTATAATAAATCAATAAATTAATCAGGTGTTTGAACTCAGACCTCAGTGTCTTCAGTTTACAGTTTGGACTCTTCAGTTCATCAGAGAGAAGCTTCACTCCTGAATCCTGCAGGTCATTGTTACTCAGGTCCAGCTCTCTCAGGACACAGTTTGAGGATTGTAGAGCTGAAGACAAACTCTCACAAGAGTCAGCAGTGAGTTTACACATGACAAATCTGAGAAACAAGAACATAAATCTAATTTACAATGTAATTTTTAGTCATTCATTTGGTGTAAATAATAATCTATCTATCAATCAATCATGTGTTTGAACTCAGACCTCAGTGTATTCAGTTTACAGTTTGGACTCTTCAGTCCATCAGAAAGAAGCTTCACTCCTGAATCCTGAAGCTCATTGCTACTCAGGTTCAGCTCTCTCAGGACACAGTTTGATGATTGTAGAGCTGAAGACAAACACTCACAACACTGAGCAGTGAGATTGCAGCATTGTAGCCTGTGAGGAAAACAAGAAAAAAAAAAAGATTTTGCATTTATCTTGCAGGGGTAATCAAGAGCAGAGACAAAAAATGTTGTGTTTTAGAGACAAAACAAATGTTGTGTTTTAGTTTGAGCAAAGTTAAAAATCACTACATTCATTTTTACACAGCGGATGCCCTTCCGGCTACAACCCAGCACACTGGGAAAGACCCATACACTATTGCATTCACACACATACACTACGACCAATTTAGCTTATTCAATTCACCTATACCGCATGTCTTTGGCGAAACGCCAACTGACCCAATCGGGGCTCGAACCAGTGACCATCTTGCTGCGAGGCCACAATGCAACCCACTGAGCCACCGTGTTGCTCCAAAAATCACTGTATGTACTTTGTAAATACTGAATTTGAGGGAGAATCCAAGGCTATAAAATAAACATAAAAGTATTCTTTGGTTAACATTTCACATTTTTGTGTGATTATCATTAGTTATGATTATTAAAAACCAAAAATCAATATTTTAATTTCCCTTTTCCAAGCTCATGTTAACAGATTAGAGCTATCACCACTGTAGATTTGAAATGCACACCATCTATATTTAAACATTTCAATGTGTTAACAAAAAGTAGAGATTATATTATTGTATTGTGTAAAAAGGTAATCAAAGTACTGAAAAGAATGTCTGAAAATGAAGTAAACATAAGGAGAACAGATATTGTATACAGCAGGTGATCAGTAATACATATTTGAAGTGGAAGCACAAAGAGTCTGTGCTGTTTCTGCACTACATGCATATGACTCATGGGTTGCAGATGTGTTGCAAATTGATGTGTGAACTGGGAATAAATGTATACATTAAACTCTTACAGTGCTCTTCTGGTGTTTGTGACCACTGGTATCAGTCTCTTCAGTGCTTCATCAGATCTTCTGTATTTCTGCAGTTCAAACTTCTCTTGAGTCTCTTCTGACATCAGGAGCACAAACACCAGACCTGACCACTGAGCAGAGGAGAGATCCTGTGCTGTAAGATTTCCAGAGCTCAGACTCTTCTGGAGTTCCTCCGCAAAGTCATCTTTCAGTTCATTCAGACAGTAGAAGAGGTTGATGGTCCTCTCTGCTGATTTCTCCTCCTCGATTTTCTCTTTGATATAGTCAGTCGTGTCTTTGATGTTCTCAGTTTTGAGTTTCAGTCTTGGCAGGAGCTCCTTCAGGTCACTCTGATTAGACTCCAGAGAGAGACCCAGCAGGAACCGGAGGAAAAGGTCCAGGTGTCCGTTCTTGCTTTGTAAAGTCTTCTCGACTGCATCTATATGAAGTTTAAACAGGGTCTTTTTAGAGAGTTTCCATGTCAGTTGCTTTTTCCTGGAATCAAGAAATAGATTTGCTTTCTTGTTTTTGTAAGTATAATACACATAGAGAGCAGCAATGAACTCCTGAACGCTGAGGTGTACAAAACTGTAAACCTGTTCCGCTGAAACAGATTTTTCCTCCTGAAACATTCGAGTACATAACCCAGAGAACACAGACCCTTCCTTGACATCTAGCCCACATTTCTCCAGATCTGTTTTGTAGAAAATCAGTTGTCCTTCCTGCAGCTGTTTAAAGGCCAGTTTCCCAAGCTTCAGAACAATGTGATCAAAAGACCTGGCCTTCCTTTTAGGTTCAGAGTTGTTGCTGTATTTTTCTTTCATCTGTTGCTTTTGAGACAGTAAGAAGTTGATGTACATCTCTGTGAGAGTTGTGGGTGTTTTTTCATTGCTCTCTTGACCCAGCAGAGGCTGAAGAACAGTGAGAGAGATCCAACAGAAGACAGGGATGTGGCACATGATGTGCAGACTCCTAGATTTCTTGATGTGATGGATGACGTTTCCACCAACACCAGGACTGCTGTTTTTTCTGAAGTACTGCTCCTTCTGCTCATCATTGAATCCTCGCACCTCTGTCACCTCATCAATGTAGTTTTGGGGTATCAGACTGGCTGCTGCTGGTCTGGATGTGACCCAGATGAGGGAAGAGCGTAGGAGCTGTCTCTTTAATAGATGTGTTACTATCTCACCCACTGTCATTTCCTTATCAACATCTGTAAGTCCATCATCCTCCTTAAAGTTCAACTGAAAGCGATATTCATCCAGTCCATCAAAGATGAACATGACCTTACCTTGTTCTTCAGGAAGAGAGCTCAGTCCTCCAGCTCTGCTAAAGAAGTACTTGTTAAGCAGACCTATGAGACTGTACTTTTCTTCTTTAATCAGATTCAGTCTACGAAACGGCAGTGGAAATATGAAGACTATTTCCTGATTGTCTTTTCCTTCAGCCCAGTCAAGGATGAATTTATTGACAGAGACAGTCTTTCCCACTCCTGCGATCCCCAGCGTCAGGACTCTTCTGTTTTGTCGACCTGTGTCAGGCTGAACTTTAAACATGTCATTGCACTTGAGTGGTTTATCCTCGGCAGTCTGTTGGTTGTGTTTTGACTCCATCTGTATCACCTCATGGTCATTCTCTTTTCCTCCAGTCTCGTTCTCCACCACATATAGATCCGTGTAAATATCATCCAGGTACTTCTGACGACCCGTCTGTGAATTACCAACCAATATCTGCTTATAGTCCTCCTTTAGCTTCTTCTTTAGTTCATGGCTGGTGTTTGTGTAATCAGAAGGAGATTTACTGTTCTCTGAAGCTGCACCTTTACAAGAGAGAGGAAAAAGTAATCAAAGTAAAACATGATTGTGCTCTGTGCTTTCCGTAATGAAAAAAGAACAATTGCACATTTAAACAAATTCAGAAGAACGAAGACAAACAATATATTCACATTCAGCAAAAGCAGAAATGCAGCTTCCTGAAGCCCATAAATGTTATTAATGTGAAATGCAGGAAACCATTTATATACATTAACATTATGATTGACAGTTACTGTTGTATATAGCAATACTGAATTTAAGACTGTTCATTTGGTTAAAAAGCTGTGCAATACATGTTGACAATACATTTGACTCAAAAACCATTGCTAGGACAGGGTTTTAATATGAAAGATTTGAACTGGTAAAAACGTGTCAAATGATCAGATTTGTAAAGTTTTACAGGAAATTAAACAATACCTTTCTTCTGTGTTTTCTCCAGCTGATTAGCCAAATCATTCTGGTTTATTTTCCTCAGGGTGTCCATTGTGATCTCCACAGCTCTTTCTCGTCCAAAACATGACACTATCTTATCCACTGTCTTCTGCCTGTCTGCATTCTCCATTTCAGATTTTGAAATACATCTATGCTTATTCGTTAAATACCTCTGAAATTTCTTTAGTTCAGATTCTCCCAGTTCATCCAGTGAGTTGTCGAGCAGCAGTTCAACATTTGCCATTGTGCTTCACCCATTCACAGCTACAGGACAGGAGCAACGACATCTGAATTAGTTTCACAATTAACATATGGACCTAAGCATTTATTTATTATTTCAATAATGAAATTAACCGTGAATAGAAACTTGACATTTTAAAAAGCTACATTTTGAAAATTGTGACTATTTTAAATGATACTTACTAACCAGGAATAATGAAGATGTTTCTTGTTTGTCTACGTGACATCGATACAGAACTCAAGCCACGCCCGTTTGTTGTGCCCGCAGACCCGGGAAAATTGAAACCCCCGGCCACATCCACAAACACTAGAAAGAAAAAGAAGAAGACAAATACTATAGCAGATTCCGGTTGAATCATGTTGCGAAAACGCTGTGCTCTGAAGTGTGAAGGAAAGTTAGTGTTGTTTTACCTACACAAAGAGGCTGGGAAGAGTTTGTTTTTGCAAAAATACCTCAGCATTACAGCCTCAGCCTTGTGTTGTGTACTTTTTCCAAGTGCTTCAGCAATCTACATGCTTACAACGTGGGGTTCGTCGGCTATTTGTTAAATGAAGGCTCAAAAAAGACTATTAATGTATGAGACTTTGACAGAGCTTGACAGGAACTTTACAGTGCACAGTTCATGGACCAGTTTCTTTCTCCATTTCACAAGTGTAAGTAAGTGCGATGAAATGGTTGCCTCCTTGTTTTCTCTAGCTTGCAAATTATGTAACAGTATTTAATTGTTTTTTGTTACTTGTTACCGCTTGTTCTGTATCTGGTTAACTCTTTATATTGTCATATCGCATCTAAAGCCACATTGACAACGTAATGCCTGCCGCTTTGTTTATGGATTTAAATGCGTTTATGAGCTCGTAATCCACTGCTGTTTGTCATTGCTATGGCCACCGTCAGCTGTTCCTACACACATGCGGCGATCAAGTTTCAAAATAGTTCAGCTTTTGCCACTGTGTGGATTAATACTGAATTGGTCATCGGACCAAACAGCACAGATTAGCATCACGCTAAGAAGGGTTTGGGAAAAAATGAATCGCTGAATGAATCATATGGGAGTCGTTGGGATAATTGGGTAAAAATAAATACATATTATAAGACAATGTAAGTGTTTTTTGACCTTGCATGCATCTCGGACTGTTGGAGACCCCCAAACCAAAACGACAACCATTTTAGAAAACAAATAAAACCAGTTTTTATAAAAGACTTCAGATGACAGTTGAGACCGGTGGAGAATCACACACATTTGTCCACTGGTAAAAGACATTGGCATACTACATTCTTAAGGCTCGTACACACCGGGATGCGTTTCGTTTGCATTTATCGTCAGCGTTTTCCAAGACGTTTTTTCGGACTCAAACCCAATCGATTTTCACAGGCGTTGAGCAGAAGAGTATGCTAAATCACTCTTTTGCGCCTGCCGTTTTGCGCATTGGTGTGTACGATCACATTGACGCCCTTTATTTAGTCACGAGGCGTTAAACGTCGACGGAAAACGCAAGCAAAAAACGTCTCGGTGTGCACGGGCCTTGTTGTTGCCTTTTTTCTGACCGTGTTGTAGAATGATTACAAAAAAGTGAACGCTGAAAAAAACTGACAACTAATATAACATAAAAGCTCATGAGATGTACTTGTACATGCTTAGAATCCTCTGAATTAAAACCTTTATTCTAATGTGACACACATAGCCACAAGGAAAGCAAGACCCACTGGCAATGGGTCTGCCAGAGCTGCCAGATCCCCCGTCACTGCCAGAGCTGCCAAATCCTCCATCACTGCCAGATCTTCCAGAGTTGCCAGATCCTCTTAAATCTCTTGCATTGTGGGCACCAGATTCTCTTGAATGCCCCGAATAGCAGGCATCATATCCTCTTGAATTTCCTGAATGGCGAGCGCCAGATCCTCTTGAATTTCCAGAATGATGGGTACCAGATCCTACAAATGGCCAGAGCTGCCACCTGAGTCCCACGAATGGCCAGAGCCGCCATCTAAGGCCCCGTTTACACTAATACGTTTTAGTTTTAAAACGCATAAGTTTTGCTACGGTTACGCCATCCGTCCACACTACGCTGGAGTTTTTGAGCCCCGAAAACGGAGCGTTTTGGAAACGCTAGAGAGGCCGTTTTCATTCTAATACGCTGCTGCTCCGTCTCCATGTGGATGGGGGAAAACGGAGACATCTGAAAACGGAGGCGGGGCTGCAGACATTCACCTATCTGATTGGGGCTTTTTCCTCAATATTAAGTAGCCTACACACAGTTCAGTCTTACATCCTCTCCGTGTAAGTTCAGACTTTGCAAGTTTGATATGGAAAACAAACTCCCGAGAGTGTAGGCTACTTTATAAAGTCATTCACATCACCCTGGCTATGCTGTTTTACTATCTTGACAATAAAATGAAAACATGATGTGAGAATCGGTATATTTTCACTTTGATATTAGCAACAACAGACATCAAAAATGTTGAGGCGTCGTGTAGCTGCATAATATGAGCGTCATCTTCAAGCATATAACAAAACGGAGCCTATAACATTAGGCTACTGCCTCCTTTCATTTTCATTAAAAATGCGAAATATACACTCTCTTTCACTGAATATCCGTTTTAATGATTAATAATGGCCATTATAAAAGTGTAACGCACAATAAGTTTATACAATAGAGAAAATAAAGGCAAACAATCAGTCAGATATGCAGAATCCCTGTCCGCGGTTATATTAATTAATATTTAACCTAACTTATCTTTGCACTTAGCCAAAGCACGTTACCTGAGAACAAGTGATAGATTCAAAAGACCAAAGTCGGGGAATATGTCGTCAGATATAGACAACAAGATGAATTAAATATCACGTTTAGCAAATATAGTGAGATTAGATCAAGCGGTAGATCCGTGATTAACAGTCCGACTTGCGCAGCTCTCATGTGGGTGTGTGTGCGCTCTAAGCACGCTGCAGCGCATGCCTGAGAGTGTCTGTGGTCACGTGATGTGCGTTTTCACCGTTTTAGTGTAGACAGAGAGCTGTTCAGAAACGCTGGGTAAAACGCTAGTGTGGATGCAGATCATTTTCATTCTGAAATGCTGTTTTAAAACTAAAACGTACTAGTGTAAACGGGGCCTAAGTCCCACAAATGGCCAGAGCTGCCATCTCACTCCCACGAATGACCAGAGCCACCATCTGAGTCCCACGAATGGTTACCAGAGCCGTGTGACTTCCCAGAGCTGTGTGACTTCTCAGAACCCTGTGACTTTCCAGAGCTGTGTGACTTCTCAGTGTCTCCTGAACCTAAGCCCCTTGATCCACTGGGGTTATCTGAACTGCCAGTGCCTCCTGAACCTGAGCCTCCTGACCCACTTGGGTTGTCAGATCCATCAATGTCTTCTGAACCTAAACCCCCAGACTTACCGCAGCTCCATGCTTCTGGCTCTCTGCAGCTCATTGCTCTGCAGCTCCACGCTCTAACCCTGCGCAGCTCCACGCTCCAGGCCCTCCGCAGCTATACGTTTCAGATCCTCCAGAGCTCCATGCTCAGACAGACCATCGCTGCATAGACCTGGCCCTCCATCCCTCTCCCTGTTTGGGTTCCGCTTCACCTCCCTCTTGGCCTGAATTAGAAGAGTCTGGAATCCTCTCGTAGAGGGGGGGGTCTGTCACGTTCACCAGCGATCTAAGCCCCATGATCCACTGGGGTTATCTGAACTGCCAGTGCCTCCTGAACCTGAGCCTCCTGACCCACTTGGGTTGTCAGATCCATCAGTGTCTTCTGAACCTAAACCCCCAGACTTACCGCAGCTCCATGCTTCTGGCTCTCTGCAGCTCATTGCTCTGCAGCTCCACGCTCTAACCCTGCGCAGCTCCACACTCCAGGCCCTCCACAGCTCCACGCTCCAGGCCCTCCGCAGCTCCACGTTTCAGATCCTCCAGAGCTCCATGCTCAGACAGACCATCGCTGCATAGACCTGGCCCTCCATCCCTCTCCCTGTTTGGGTTCCGCTTCACCTCCCTCTTGGCTTGAATTAGAAGAGTCTGGAATCCTCTCGTAGAGTGGGGGTCTGTCACGTTCACCAGCGATCTAACCCTCATAGAACAATGGAGAGCATTTACTTTTACTCGGACTACAATTCTGCGACCATATGAACTACAACTCCTGTCATGCACCACACACACCTGTTCCAGTTCTCCTTTGATTACACACACACAGCTGGGAGCTGCCTGCTGCCTGTCTTTGACCATCTGCCTGTTACTTGACAACACTTACAGATTTCTCTGTATGCATCTCTTTGTCCCTGTTTGACTGTTGCCTGCCTGACTACTGTTCTTAATAAACCATGTGGCTCCTACACTCCGTTGTCCAGCACCCTTGAATTACAGGGGAAAAACAAAATTCCAGACTATGCCATTCCAGAGTATTAAACTGTTTTCTATCATAACAAATTTGTACAAAGAACATAGGCATGCAGATTAAACTTTCATTATTAAAACTAGAATTAATATGAGGTTGGAGCTGAACTCTGCTGGATAAAATCAATAGTATCTGGATGCAGCCTTTATGATACAAGCTGAGATTGCATTTCTCAGCGATGCAATGTCAGACACAATGCACTCAATGGAGCCAGTGACGTCATTGTGAGGGGTAGGGTTAGGGGCTTCGTTAGGTGAGCCCATTAAAAAGCACTGCATGCAGCTCAGATTGCATCTGCACCAGCCGCTATGTCAAGCCTGGTGTAGATAGCCAGGAAGTGCACATTTGTGACAGAATCAATGATGCAAATATGGATAAAACTTGATGTCAGGTAATGAGATGAAAAACGCCTCTTTCGCCCACCAATCTGGTACTTCCAACTGATCTGGGAACTCCCTTCATTGTCATGCAGAGATTTAATGGAAATATAAAGAGGCTTTTTTAAAAAAAAGTTGTTAACTTTGCCTTAAATTTGCCCTACTTATTAGCAGCAGGTGTTCATCATCAGGGCTCAATCATCACTTAATTAATTAATGACATAATTGTCTCATTGAATTGGTCTCTGCTGCTGAGTTATTTTAACTCAATTTAGAGTAAGATGTCACTCAGAGGAAGAAACAGTGGCGGCTGGTGTTAAAAAATGTGGGGAGGGCGCAAACACCAGAAAAAAAATCTAACTGTTGGTAAAGTAAGAGTGTAAAAGCCATTTTTCAGGTGATGCATCAAAAAACTAAAATATGACTAAAGCATACAATAAATGCATCACAAATCAGTTCATTTTAGTTCAATTTGGGTTTATTATCAGTAATGAAGTATTTAAGATAATCAGTAAACACACACACACACACACAAACAAACAAATGTTGCCTAATCACTGGCCAGTAGCACTACTTGAAAATAAATTTTGCTCTCCTTTTTTCTGGCTTGAAAATTTCTCAATAACCTTTTGGTTAAAGTCAGTCATCTCAGTCACCAGTCTCTTCTCTATTGACAGCATGGCCAATGCATTCAGCCTCTCTTGCCTCATGCTGTTTGAAACAGCAAACACGGAAATAGTAAAAAGTATGACTTACATCATAACCTGGCAGCCAACTCCGTTTGTCATAACAAGTGCTGGAAAAGCCCCGAATATTCGCGCGCTCGCCATCACTTGACTACCGGTGAATTTGCAAGGAAGGTCGATTTGGTCCAAGCTCCTTGATTCTTTTTTTTCTTCATCCAAACGCCTTGTGAACGGATATCTTTGCAAAGATACAATGGAATTTTACTTCATCTCGAGAAAATGCATTCTAAGCTCTTTGGTGAGAATGGTCCAATCACATAGGGCCAATCATATAAAAACAAATATGATTCGTTCTAACAACAAAAATGGGAGGGTTCGGGGCGCAGAGCGCTGCGCCCCAAAGACAATTTAAAACCGGCCAATTAGAGCTTATTGTCATATCACGTGCATTGAAAATGTTCGTGTACCTACATAGACACCCATTAGTCCGGCGCCCCGCACACATATGAAAAAATATTGTTCATACATTTTTTTTCAATAAATGTTAGTATGACCACAATAAATGTTAGAATGTTATAATTAAATCAATTTATTTTGTTAATATTTGTGATAATAAACATTAACATATTAAAGGGGTCTAACTTGAAGGGGGGGCGGCGCCCCAGCGCCCTCTATTGACCAGCCGCCACTGGGAAGAAATGTCACTCAGAGGATTTTGCCTGATGTCAGAGTGATGAACCTCTGTCCTACCTTACTGTAGTGGTGCTGAAAGTACCAGAGATCGCTACTGTGTGGAGCTTATCTAAGTTACAGCTTATTGAAGTCTTTTAGAAAGCTTTATTATTGTTATTCTCTGTGTGGGAAGCTGCAGGGATGTGGGTGCCATTTAATTTCTGTGAACCCCTTTTTTCTTGTTTATGTTTAGGGAATTAGTATATGTTTCTGATGTAAATTTTCTTTTCATTTGTCGGTTTAAACAACCCTGCTGAAAAATCCCGCTTAAACCAGCTTAATCTGGTTGGCTGGTTTTAGCTGGTCGACCAACCTGGTTTTAGAGCAATTTTGGCCATTTCCAAGCTGCATGGCCATTCCAAGCTACTACAACATGTAACTGATGCGCCAACCCCCTGAACCAATTCTGCTAAACTACAAGCACAATTCCTGCTTTACACTCAAATTGCAGGTTTAAAACACACTTTTTTTTTAAAACACTACACACAATTCTCTGCATTTGGCACAATTTTCATGCAGAAAATCCCTTGTTTTCACAAGGAACACGTTGTCATTCAAAATTGTAAAGTCAGTTGCCCTACTTTGCATTCTAAGTCATCACATAGGTAAACACCTGTCACACATTTAGAAATCAGAGCTCATCTGGTTTATAACTGGTTCACTGCCCACCCACGTTTTTTAGTTGTTCATCTCACTCCATATTCTTCATTCCTCAATCCTATTGAGGATTTTTTTTCTGCCTGGGGATGGAAAGTGTATGACCGAAATCCACACTTTTTTTTTTCTACTGTAACTGTATTCAGTAAATCCTTCTGTTGATGGCATATGTAGACCACGTTATGTGCAACTTTGTGTTGGTTGGGATGAACACTGTGTACACTGTTTTTGTGGGAAAAATACAGTAAAATATATTTAATACCGTGTATTTGTGTGTTTTGTATAAAAACAATATTGTGAAATATTTTACAGTGCACTTATGTAGGCCTGTGTACTGTCTGCAGTAATTGTAACACCGAACAAAAAAAAGTCTTATGCTATGTTCACACCAGAAGCGGACCGCGCGGATAAATCGCGCTATTCGCGCGTAAATAGACGCTTGAAAATTTGAGTTTACTCGCTTCATTCGCGCGTCAAATTCACTTCAGAACAGACGCGGATTCGCGTGATGGGCGGGGCTTCTGTCTGACCGGTGACTGTAGCTTCAGTGCTAAATGGTTAACATGGATTTTATTGATAATAACTGTGTTTATGTGCTTTATGAAGGCTGTAAAACAGCGTCCATATGTTTGGAGCAGTGTCTGAGTCCCCTAGATACTTTCAGAGGTGCACCCAGCTCTGTGAGCTCATAAACTCCTACAGGAACTTAACCTGGATGACGGAGGCTTTCAGCGGTGCTTCTGATTGAGCCAAGCCCAGTTTGATGAACTGTTGTCGGTGTCAGCTGGAGGATTTCCCCCGGGACACCAACAACAGGTGCTATGTAACAATCATGCCCCCACAAGAGCAAGCTCCTGAATGTCCGCAGAAGTTCAGATTTTTGAACTTGTGCGATTTGCGCGTCAATCGCCTCAAACACGCAAAACGCTCAATTTGCGCCACGCCATTCGCTCAATTCGCGTCATTAGTGGCGCGCCATCCGTGCGTATCATGCCGCAGGATGTCTATTCGCGCGTTTGCATTGACTTAACATGTACATCACTCGCGCTTGACGCTTCTTCCGCGTCTGGTGTGAACGCAGCATTACAGAAAGTCATTATGATGAACGGAGAAGAAGTGGTCATAGTGTTTTACATTAAGCGCATCAGTGATCAACTGATTCTTATAAATGTCTATTCATATGATGGTTTGTGTGTGTCATTCCAACGCAATCTCACGGCAATTCGTAACTTTTTGATTTAGTGGCTAATTCGTATGAATTCGTACAATCTAGTTCGTACAATTTAGTACGATTTGCTCATCACACAATGACGGTTGGGTTTAGGGGCGGGGTTGGGTGCCACGCCTCCTTTTTAAAACTGAACATTTTCGTACGACTCAACTTGTACGAATTCGTACGAACTAGCCACTAAACTGAAAAAACGTAAAATACTTACGTTTCCTCGTGAGATCAGGCTGGTCATTTGAAAACAAAATATCATTTTGAAAAGAAATCACAGTGACTACGTTTACATGGACACCAATAATTCGATTTTAATGCGATTTAGACAATACTCTGATAAAGAGTCTACCATGTAAACAGCGATTTTTGATTAATTTAATCAGATTAAGGTCATAATCGAACTAAAGAGAAATGGAATTAAGACATGTGGAGTATGCCGATTTTAGTCGCATTACTAAAGTGCAGTACAGACATGTAAACACCTTAATCGAACTATTACCGTCATGTAGAACTTTAAGCCGCTTTTTGAGACAGGGTAGTCCACACACACACCCACACCCACACACATAGGCATGGCTGATTGAAACTCATTGCACCTACCGAGTCAGTGTAGACCACAGACACCTGCATTGTGAAATGCGGAGGTTTTTTTTTTCTTCCATTCAGCATGCGGTATGATCTTCCATTAAAACAACACTCTTCCACCAGCTTTCAATATCACGTTTGTCACAGGGGGCATGCATGGAATGTTCATAAATGAAAGTGAAAGTGCCAAACTGCAGTTAAATTCGACAAAATAAAAATAAAACACCCGAAATTACATGAAACTCCGGAGGAAATGCAGATAGCGCTGTGACACAATGACGTTAATCAAATTTTGTGTTATAACATGTAAAACGCGATTATGAAAGTAACACTCAAAAAGCAACTCATGTAAACACCTTAGTCTTATTATTCTCTTAATTAGATTAAAGCAAACAATTTGATTACTGATGTCCATGTAAACGTAGTCAATGTTTTGAATGAAAAGTTTTTCAAGTTGGGTTTTTCCCAAAGTTTGCATGTTTTTTTTGATTTGTGTGTAGAGTTCTGACAATATGAGGCATGCTTTCAGAAAATGTGTGTAAACAATTGGGGAAAACTGTAAATGAATGTTCCTGTCTGAAGTAGAAAAGCTGCTCATTTTACTGATTGAGTCTGTAATTAATCATGTAGACACAGTACTACATCAGAATAAAGCTGTCCAGTGAGTTTCTGTCTCTGAGTTCACAGCAATATGATAAGAAACACAGTCTGAGAAACACAGACTCACTAATACAGTTTTTCCCAGTTGTTTACCTTATAAGGAGCTGAGTCCCCCTAAAATGAAAAGCCTAAAATCTCCCCTGCCCTCAACACTTATGTATAAACCATCATAAAATCTGTATCATATATTTTAAAAAAACAATATTGAATGATTGTTAAAGATTGTTTATTGAAACGATGTGCATCTTGTGTGCTGGTGATCTAAAGTTGTGTTCCTGTAGTATTTGTTTGATAAAAAGATTATGTGAACCAATGATCCTGCAAATGCAAGACTTCTTTAAGGAAATGAACACAGCATGCAGAGTTTTGAACACTGGAGAGTGGTGTTAAAAGTATTGACTTTTGTGTCTAGAGTTTTAAAAATTAACATCAAGGTTCTGAAATTTGTGGCAAAACAATTGAAGAAAACTCAAAGACGACACTCATAGATGATATAAAGTACAGAAAGAGCAAACTCTCACCTCAGATAATGCCTGCAGATCTTACTATTCCTCCGCTGAACTGTTGAGTTGAACGGCAGATCTGAAAATATTTTCACCTATGGAAAGCACGTCAAAACATGTTTGAGACATGAGAAAAAAAAAATCTGATGGTAAGTGTGGAGAGAACAGGTGTTAATTCCAGTTCCTGGAGGGCCGCAGTTCTGGACAGTTTAGTTCCAACACACTTACCTGTAGGTTTCAAAACAAGCCTGAAGGACTCAATGAGTTTGATCAGGGGTGTTTAATTAGGGTTGAAACTAAACTGTGCAGAGCTGCGGCCCTCCAGGAACTGGAATTGACACCTGTGAGTAAGAGTTTACAGAGAAAAAGAGTAAAAGTAGCACAACAACAAGGATGAAGCTGTTCAAAAAGACTTCAGTAAGCTGTATCTTGGATAAGTTTCAGACAGTATTGATCTCTGTAACACTACAGCAGAGCCAGACAGAGCTTCATCACTGCAGTCAGACTCCAGGACGGCAGACATGTTGCTCAGCTTTTGAGCTTATTTCAGCTGATTTCATCTAAGCCTGTGACTGGAGTCAGTTTTAGTGTTTGTGTTTCTCTTCAGTGACTCTGCTTATTTACAGCAGATCTCCGTCATCAGTGCTCAATCATCACTTCATTAATCACTTATTTGCCTGATGAACTTGAACTCTGCTGCCGAGTTACCTTAACTTAATGTAGAGAGGGACCAAATAGACTCTGAGCTGAGGAAATGTTTTGCTGTGTAGTGCGAGTTGTGTGGTGGTGTGTAATTCAAACACAGCTAATGCACTGATCTGAGTTATATTTAGCAGATTCTGGAAAATAAAAGAGGTCATCCACCCACATAGCAAATGTTTTCTGGCCCAGCTTTGGGCCACTCAATAACTTTTTCCCTCGGCCCAACTACCGCAAAGAATGAAGGTCCTGAAGTGGCCCATAACTGGATTAAAGAAAAGGGCCATGCATGGGCTATAACCGGCCTGAATCTCAGCCAATTTATCACCCTTAACTGGCCCTGAACTGGGCCAAAACAGGTTTATTATTGGTACCGATTCTCATCTATAAGTTTATACTTTAACCAGAAACCCCAAAAACTGAGCCATAACCCAGCCTAATGTTACCTAAACAATGTGAACAATCGCTACACTGATCTGGGCCACACACCTCCCATCCACAACTGGCCCAAATGTAGTTTGCCATCATGCTTGCAGTGCCATCATTGCAATCCATGGCCCACATTCGGCTGACATTGTGCATGCCAGTGCCGGCAACACACCAGCAGTGCCATAATGAGGCCACATTTGGGCCAAGTCCGTTTGCTATGCGGGCAGGTATTCAATGCATACCGAAGATTTGCACACTATGCACAGCAAACATACTGCAGAACGAGTCAGAGTAGTATGATAGTATGGCATTCCCAACACAAATATACAAACCAAATACTCTCATTTATATGTTTACTCTACAGCCTAATAATCTCTCAAAAGCTGCACTATGTTAAAACCTTTACAGTATACTCAAGGTGTGTTCCTCAGAAAAGCAAGAGGATCATGGTCTGTTTTAACAGTGATTATATGACTACTGCCTCCAGGGTAAACTCCAGAATGCTGTAAAGCTGACACCAGCACCTCCTCCTCAGTTGTCCTGTACTCTACTCTTGTACTGTACTTTTGAGCATACAGGATGATTTACACCAGGGATGTCAAACTTAATTCCTGGAGAGTCCTGCAGAGTTTTGATCTAACCCTGCTACAACATGTTTACCTGCTGCTCAACTCTTCTTTGTGCATCCTCGCTTCATCTCCTGAATTAACTTCTTGCCTTATATTCACATTCATGTGCATTTGTGTTTTGGCTGAGGAGGAGATAGAAAGCAAGCAAATATATTGAGAAGGATTTCATGATTCAGATGGGAATGAGAGACTCATCTTTATTACACAATACATATATGGAGTCATTCCATCCTAATGTCAGTGTAATTCTGCAGCAGACGGACAAACAGATAACAAGACTCGATGTTTTCTAACAGCTCACAGTGCCACTGTTGGTCACCCACAGCTGTTGTGATCTGGGTTATAACTGCAGTGAATATCTGTCTGAAACAGCCTTTCACCAGCGTGAAACTTCCTGGATGTGTTCTTGATTTCGAGGATGCATCGATGCCGACTTGAGCAACGAACTCGCTCTAGAAGTCCCAGAAGTCATTGCGACTGGAGGTGGGAAGCGCAGCATTTTATATAGGTTTATTATTAAAGTTCAGAGAGATGAGTTTCTCTGAATATATACATCACCATGAACATCTTTATAAAAGAATAAACACATTAAGGGTGTTTATTTGCTGAAATTCGTATTAAAATCTGTTTTATTTATATTGTGCAATGTATATTTGTAAAGTCTTTATGCATAGTATATATTTTGAAAAGGGGAAAAACAATAAATCATTGTATGAATGCTGTAATGTTTAAATAATCTTCTGTTAAAAACGTGTAAAGGTCATGAGATCATCAAGAAGAACGCAGCATCTCATTTCTCACAGGACACCAGGGTTCCCGCGGGTCCTTAAAAAGTCTTAAATTAAAATCCGGAAAATTAAGGTCTTAAATTGTCTTAAATTTATCGTGAAGTTACGCGGTTGTCGAGGTGAGGTGGCCATGGGGCTCAAAGCCGTCGAGTCGCACATGAAAGGAGAAAAGCACCAGTGGTACGTTGAAGCAGCTAGTCATAGCAGATCCAGGTTAATCCTTGCATTGTTTGCAGCTCAATCTAACGATGTTACTAGTTCAGACGCCACCTCACAGTCGACTATAATAAGTTTTACTTCACCGTCAGACACCCAAAAGTCAGAGGTACTTGTGGGTTCTCCATACCAGAGGTTTTCAAACTTTTAGGACACACGTCCCCCCAGTTTGTCCAATTTCACTCACGCCCCCCTTTCCCCCAAGCCAAAATTATAATCCGTGTGTAAAAATTCTCATATTACTCGCTGCGTTTAAAGTGCGTAGCACAGGGGTGTTGCTAGACCCAATTTGAAAATCGCAAGTGCCCTAGTAAACGCTTTGAGATATGATTTACTTCATATGCAAAGTGTATTTCAAGAGTTCCCACTTAGATATGCTTGGCATTTAAGCAGGTTTGGCATGCTGTCCCGGGAGAGAACCCTGAGCTCGGAGATACTTGAGCCCAAGGCTCCCGCCCGGTCATTAAGCATATCAGGGGATCCGAGATCAGGTAGGTCTCGAGAGCTCCCCCTAGAAAAGGGAGGAAAAAGGGAGGAGATGGGGTGGAAGGGGGGATTCTTCCAAACGAAGATAGAGCAGTAGGGAGAAAATGATCCATTTATAGCAAGCTTGGATCATTCTGATTGGATTATTACTGATTACGGATGAGAAGCCAGACGTGCTCAATCATATCACGTGCTCCTCTCGAAATTAGTTTATGAAACTTCACTTATTAAGACTGGTAATCCCGGATATATATATATATATATATATATATATATATATATATATATATATATATATATATATATATATACACACACACACTGAGAATACAGCAAGATGGCAGAACTTATCACTAAATTGAATTCTATTAGAAAAAGATGCAAGGAAAAGAGAAGGGAGTTGGTGGACCTAGACCATGAAATTGAGAAGATGAGAAGAGAGATGCCACATGTCTTGAGGAGAATTTGGGATGTTACAAAACAAAGGGTTTCTCTCGTTAAAAGTCATGTAATAACGTTAGTGTTTTCTAACAGTTTTGTAGATTATTTGTCAACATTTTGGCTTGTGAAAGGCTGTTTTGAGGACTTTATTATTGAGCTTATCTTCAGTATTCTACTCTATATGGTTCCTTCATACAAGGCATTGTGTCGTTTAGTGTAATCCACCTGTTACGTGTTACGTTGGCTCTGTTCTACATCATAAAGGAACAAATAAAAAAAGAAAAGAAAAAGGTCTCAAAGAAAAGTATTTTTGCTTTTTTTTTGTTTTTTTTACTTACCGAGTTTACACATTGCACATAATTGATACCAAATGGAAAACTTTCAAGTTTTGATTTCCATTGTAGGAGGCAATAAATTGAGTAACCTATTCCAAAGAAATTATGAAATTTTTGGGTCTTAAATTATATTTGTTGAGGTCTTAAAAAGGTCTTAAAAAGCATTACATTTTACTTTTCAAATGGTGCAAGAACGCTGGACGCGTTCTCTGTTCTCGCGGTCTCCCGAGTTCGTTCTTCCGAGGACACACGCAAGTCCGTTCTCTGCGTTCTGGGAATTGAGAAACAGCCAACATGAACAGAACAATGGATTATTTTTAGTACAGCGGACACAACAGTGATGTCTCTTCATAAGTGTGCATTTTCACTACTTCAGAAACAAGTATTCAGTGGAAGACGGACGCAGTCCTCAAAATAAACCTGTTTTGTAATCGTGCATTCTTCAAGATGTAAACAAGTTTCTTGATGTTTCTCAGCACCTTCTTCAGCAGAAAACACAGATGAAAACTCAACTTTAATGACACACGGCAGCAGCTTAATAGCTACGTTTTCATCCACATATTTTTATGCGCATTTTGGATATGTGCATAAAAAAACGGTTGATGGAAACGCCATGATGCGCATAGGTTTTGAAAATGCGCATAAAAAAAACATATGCGCATAACTGAGTAGGATAAACTTTTTATTCGATAAGAAAAGATGCGCATAAACTACGATGGAAACACTTTTACCGCACAATTTCCAGTGTGCTCATTAAAGGTCATGTGATTTTGTTATAAGAGATCATGTGATGTTAAAAATGTGTGTAAATGGACAAACCGGCAGGCTGAGCACATCTGAAACCATCTGAAATTTTGTTTTTGTCATTCTAAAATGCCTTACCGTTTAAGTATTAGTGTTATTATAATATTAATGACATCCAGAATCAAGAGTGTCTGTGCTCCGCGTCTGACACCTTCAAACGCCACCGCGATTGATTGTCTTCTGAGGCGCAAGTCATTTATTAAATGAAGAAAAGATTGACGCAGCATCTCGTACTGCAGCAAATTCAGTTTTTACTGTTGATATTTGACGCCAGTTAATCAGGAAGTAACGGTTTTGTTTTCTTTGACTCGTTGGATGGAAACGCTGCTTTATTCGCACGTCTTTTATACGATAATCCAGTTTTGCGCATAAAGTTCATTCGCATTTTTGGAATGGAAACATAGCTAGTGTTGCTCTTTATGTACTGATAAAGTACTGGAAAATGCAGCAGAACATGTACAGCAGAAGATCAGTCAGAAAGATGAACACATCAGAGTCATGTGCTGAACGCTGTGAATTACACTGCTGATGATTATTACTGCAGATTCAGCATTTATTGAAATATGTGTGTAAGATCTGTGTGCGCTGTGCAGAGTTTCTCCTCACATGTGTTGTATTGTGTGGAGTGAGTGAAGGGTAAATGAAGCTGAACGCTGAGATAAAGGCAGACGATGACAGATAAAGCTGATCTGCTGAGGAAGATTCAGACACTGAGTGTATAGATGTGACTGACTGGATGAGCGGAAAGACACTCAAGCTTTCTATTCAAGACTGTCTGTGTGTTAAACAGCTCACACACATACACTGCTGCTACCAGGGGCGGACTTAGTGATTTGGGAGCCGTAAGCAATTCCAGGTAAGGGGCCCTAGCATTTTTTTTGAAAAATCAACTGCATGTCGAAAAGTAATATATAAAGCTCCATCTTGTCTCAACACGCCTGCACAGATGTTTCTAGAAAGCCCAAGTAAGAGCTTCACTAGCTCGCCCAGGTGTGTCTGATTAGGGTTGGAACTACTTTGCAGGACACCGGCCCTCCAGGACTGAGTTTGGGGACCCTGATGTACAGTTTTTGTGATTACATTTTAATAGTAATAATAAAAAAACAACATTTAAACAAATTTTATTCACAATCCATCAAACTAAACTTTTCATTCACCAATTTTCATATGAATTGAGTAATTGTTGTTTGTGAATCGGCAGCCGTTTCACTGGGAAATGTTATGTGAACAGGTCCTATTCTGTCCTCTGCATGCGTTTTGGTTGCGTACATGCATATACATATAGCTAAACACTAGTAATAGACGATCAGCCAACTTCAATGACCACTCAGATGAAGATTGAACAATCCTTTTCTTTACTTGAGGGCCGTCAAGCAGTGTTTGTAATCTCCATTACATTCTTTTTTGTAAAACTGTAAAATACAGTTGAAACCAGAAGTTTACATACACTAAAAAAAAAGGAACATAATCAATTAAAAGAAAATTAATCTGATGGTAAATCATACTAAACGTTTACTATTTTAGGTCCGTTAGGATTACCTAAATGATTTACATTTGCTAAATGCCAGAATAATGAGAGAATTTATTTTGAGAATTTTTTATTAATTTCTAGACAGTCAAAAGTTTACACACATTTCCTTGGTATTTTTTTTTTTTAGCTTTCCTTTTAAACTGTATAACTTTGGTCAAATGTTTTGGGTATCCTTCCACAAGCTTCTCACAATAGAAATTTTGGCCCATTCCTCCTGACAGAATTGGTGTAACTGAGTCAGATTTGTAGGCTGTCTTGCTCGCACAAGCTTTTTCAACTCTGCCCACAAATTTTCTATAGGATTGAGTTCAGGGCTTTGTGATGGCCACTCCAAAACATTCACTCTACTGTCCTTAAAGCACATTTGAACTAATTTGGCAGTATGCTTAGGGTCATGGTCTGTTTGGAAGACCCATTTGTGACCAAGTTTTAATTTCCTGGCTGATATCTTAAGATGTTGCTTCAGTATTTCTACATAATGTTCTTTCTTAATGATGCAATCTATGCTGTGAAGTGGACCAGTCCCTCCTGCAGCAAAACAGCCCCACAACATAATGCTGCCGCCCCCATAATTCACAGTTGGGATGGTGTTCCTAGGCTTGTAAGCTTTCCCCTTTGTCCTCAAAATGTAACACTGGTCATTATGGCCAAACAGTTCAATCTTAGTTCCATCAGACCACAGGACATGTCTACAAACATTATTCTTTTTCCCAGTGTAATTTAGCAAATTGTAATCTGGCTTTTTTTATTGATTCTGGCTTGTTGATTTTCCCATGTTGTCACACAAGGAAGCAGTGTGTTTGAGGTTTTCCTTAAATGCTATTCTACAGTTGTGCCTCCAATTAACTCAAATGTTGAGCCAATCAGAAATGTCCAAAACCTTGACATCACCATTTGAGCTTTTTTCAGAGGAATAATAATCTTATTGTATGTAAACTTGACTTTCAAGAAACAATTTCTCCAAAAATATCTCTCTCATTATTCTACTATTAAGCATAACAGAAACTAATTTGATAATCCTAACTTACCTAAAAGAAAAAAAGTTTAGTCACATTAGCATCTGACTTTTTAAAAATGGTTATGTGCCTTTTTATACAGTGTATATAAACTTCTGGTTTCAACTGCAAATACAAAGATGCTTACTCAAAGGGAACAGAATTAATGAAATACAATAATCTGTTTACAATGTGTACATTAGCCAATTACTCTAGGCGCATTTGCATGTGTACATAATGTACGTGAAACAATAATATTCTTTCAAGACATTAATCTCAACAAAATGCTAACACAAAGTACAAAACATTAAAATGTAAACCATAACTCACAAGCAAAGCTTCTTGGGCGATTCACACAATTGATTTGTAGGAAAGAACACAAGGCCATGTGATCTCCGAGCTGTGATAAAAATGGCTGCTGTGCATTGTGTTCCTGATGCTATAGACCAATTGCCATGTTTGTAAACATTCAGAATGCGGCAAAAAAAAAAACGGGAGCGCTAGCATTTACAGCGAGGCATTGACATCCGATGCGGTACAGAGTTTGTTGTTGTCTTAGAGATAAGTTTTATTGATTACATATTATATACATTATTTACATAATGCTTTCAGCGTATTATAATAGCTTGTCACCCAGTAATAAGCACAGTTATTCAGCAAAATTAACGTTAAAGTGAGCGGCGTTTGTCTGACTGGTCCATTTGCGATAGCACCCTCCCAATGGATATTGGATAAGACGAAATGACCAAGCATCCAACCCCAAATATACAATCTCATTGAAGCTCCAAGTGTTTTAACAAGAAAGAAGTTAAAGTCTTACAAGTCTTTGGATGCCTACAATTCAGTTGTGGTCATGTGCAAGAAATAATGTTCCCTGATTACCAGATACAAAACTTTGTAGTGCTAAAAACCGAGGTTCTGCCTAGCCACAGACAAGGAAAGAAGACGGAGCTATACAAGGCCTGGGTAATCATCAACAAGCAGAACAAATGCATTCTGACAGTGAACGACACCTGTACGGCAAGGTATGTGAACTTACACATAGAGGTAAAGTTGCTTTTCTAATCAGGGCCGGCGTGTCCATAGAGGTGACCTAAGTGGGCGCCTAGGGTGGCATAATAGTAAGGGGGGGCAAACGCGCCCCGCCGCCCAACCCAACCTACTGACTTTCATTCGTAAGATCAACACAACACTGGCATAATAGGGGTCTGGCATAATAGTGAGGGCGGCAAACGCGCCCCGCCGCCCAACCCAACGTACTGACTTTCATTCGCAAGATCAACACAACACTGGCATAATAGGGGTCTGGCATAATAGTGAGGGCGGCAAACGCGCCCCGCCGCCCAACCCAACCTACTGACTTTCATTCGCAAGATCAACACAACACTGGCATAATAGGGGTCTGGCTTAATAGTGAGGGCGGCAAACGCGCCCCGTCGCCCAACCCAACGTGCTGACTTTCATTCACAACATCAACACAACAGTCATTGCGACTGGAGGGGGGGGGGGGGGGGGAGTGCAACATTTTATTACAGCTATATTGATAGGTGGTTGCTAAAATGTTGCTAGTCAGTTGCTAAGGTGTTGCTAGACGGTTGCTAGGTGGTTGCTAAAAGGGTTAGGTGGTAGCTAAGCTGTTGCTAGGTGGTTGCTAAGGTGTTGCTAGGTGGTTGCTAAGGCATTGCTAGGTGGTTGCAAAGGTGTTGCTAGGGTGATTTTAGGTGATTGGTAAGATGTTGCTAAGGTGTTGCTAGGTGGTTGCTATGCGGCTGCTAAGGTGTTGCTAGGTGGCTGCTAAGGTGTTGCTAAGCTGTTGCTAGGTGGTTGCTAAGGTGTTACTAGTTGGTTGCTAAGGTGTTGCTACGCGGTTGCTAAGGTGTTGCTAGGCGGTTGCTATTGTGTTGCTAAGGTGTTGTTAGGTGGTTGCTAAGGTGTTGCTAGGCGGTTGCTAAGGCATTGCTAGGTGGTTGCTAAGGTGTTGCTAGGCGGTTGCTAAGTTATTGCTAAGGTGTTGCTAGGCGGTTGCTAAGGCGTTGCTAGGCGGTTGCTAAGGCGTTGCTAGGTGGTTGCTAAGGTGTTTTTAGGAGGTTGCTAAGGCATTGCTAGGTGGTTGCTAAGGTGTTGCTAGGCGGCTGCTAAGGGGTTGCTAGGCGGTTGCTAAGATGTTGCTAGGCGGTTGCCAAGGTGTTGCTAGGCGGTTGCTAAGCTGTTGTTAGGTTGTTGCATAGGTGTTGCTTGGTGATTGCTAAGGTGTTGCTGGCAGTTGCTAAGGTGTTGCTAGGCGGTTGTTAAGCGGTTGCTAAACGGTTGCTAAGGTGTTATTATGTGGTTGCTAAGGTGTTGCTATGTGGTTGCTAAAGTGTTGCAACCGCCTAGCAACACCTTAGCAACCGCCTAGCTACAACTTAGCAACCACATAACACCTTAGCAATCGCCTAACAACACCTTAGCAACCACCTATCAACACCTTAGCAACCACCTAGCAACACCTAAGCAACGCCTTAGCAACTTCCTAGTAACACCTTAGCAACCACCTAGCAACACCTTAGCAACTACCTAGCAACACCTTAGCAGCCGCATAGCAACACTTTAGCAACCGCCTAGCAACACCTTAGCAACCACCTAGCAACACCTTAGCAATCACCTAACAACGCCTTAGCAACCGCCTAGCAACACCTTCGCAACTGCATAGCAACCACCCAACCACACCTTAGCAACCACCTAGCAACATCTTAGCATTCAGGTAGCAACACCTTAGCAACCGCCTAGTAACACCTTAGCAACCACTTAGCAACACCTTAGCAACCACCTAACAACTCCTTAGCAACCGCCTAGCAACACCTTAGCAACCGCATAGCAACCACCTAACCAGTCTTCTACTGTCCAGTTTTACCCTTTTCTTTCTTCTATTGCCCAGTTTTACCCCTTTTCAGTCTTCTACTGTCCAGTTTTAGCCCTTTTCTTTCTTCTATTGCCCAGTTTTACCCCTTTTCAGTCTTCTACTGTCCAGTTTTAGCCCTTTTCTGTCTTCTATTGCCCAGTTTGACCCCTTTTCAGTCTTCTACTGTGCAGTTTTAGCCCTTTTCTGTTTTCTACTGTCCAGTTTTACCCCTTTTCAGTCTTCTACTGTGCAGTTTTAGCCCTTTTCAGTGTTCTACTGTCCAGATTTACCCCTTTTCTGGCTTCTATTGCCCAGTTTTACCCCTTTTCAGTCTTCTACTGCCCAGTTTTAGCCCTTTTTAGTCTTCTATTGTGCATTTTTAGCTCTTTTCAGTCTTCTATTGCCCAGTTTTAGCTCTTTTTGGTGATTGTTTTTCCAGTTTTACCCCTTTTCAGACCTCTACTGTCCAGTTTTAGCCCTTTCAGTCTTCTACAGTCCAGTTTTACCCCTTTTCAGTCTTCTACGGTCCAGTTTTAACCCTTTTTAGTCTTCTACTGTCCAGTTTTAGCCCTTTTTAGTCTTCTACTGTCCAGTTTTAGCCCTTTTCTGTCTTCTATTGCCCAGTTTTACCCCTTTTCGGTCTCCTACTGTCCAGTTTTAGCTCTTTTCTGTCTTTTATTGCCCAGTTTTAGCTCTTTTCTGTCTTTTTACCGTCCAGTTTTAGCCCTTTTCTGTCTTCTATTGCCCGGCTTTACCCCTTGTCAGTCTTCTACTGTCCTGTTTTAGCCCTTTTCTGTCTTCTATTGCCCTGTTTTACCCCTTTTACTGTCCAGTTTTAGCCCTTTCCAGTCTTCTACTCTCCAGTTTGAGCTCTATTCCAGTCTTCGACTGTCCAGTTTTACCCCTTTTCAGTTTTCTACGGTCCAGTTTTACCCCTTTTTAGACTTCTACTGTCCAGTTTTACCCCTTTTCAGACCTCTACTGTATACCAGGAACGAGCTGCTGAAAATTCGGCAGTGCACACCAACTAATCACCAACTGGATTTTGATTTCTCTGCCGTTTTGCGGAACATTGTCGTCAGCGGAGCAGCTGCACTGTGGAAAAGCTGCTGTGGATCGCTCCATCGCCAGAGCAGCTCTAGGACTCTCCGACCACTGCCTGGTTCATCTTATACCAACTTACAGGCAAAAAATTAAAACTACTAAGCCAGAATTAGGAACTGTTAAGAGATGGACCAACGACTCAGAGCAGGTCTTACAAGCCTGTTTTGAATGCCCTGACTGGAGTGTTTTTGAAGCTGCAGCCACCGACCTGGACGAGCTCACAGAGACTGTAACATCATACATCAGTTTCTGTGAGGAGTTATGCATCCCTACCAGGACCTACTTATCATTTAACAATAAAAACCCATGGTTCACACCAAAACTTAGACAGCTTCGTCAGGCAAAAGGACAGGACAGGGACAGGATTTTGTACAATCAAGCCAGGAACACACTGACAAGGGAGATTGGTGTGGCTAAGAAGAGCTATGCCAAAAAGCTGCAAAACCAGTTTTCTGCCAACAACCCTGCATCAGTGTGGAATGGCCTGAAAGACATCACTAACTACAGATCAGTGGGGATAATGTGCGTCAGATCTTCAGTAAACAGCCATCAAAACCTCCAGCCATCTCCCTTTCCCCCCTGCACTTCAGATCAGTGAGGATAATGTGCGTCAGATCTTCAGTAAACAGAAGAGGAGGAAAGCACCAGGCCGAGACGGTGTTTCACCAGCCTGTCTGAGAACCTGCGCTGACCAGCTGGCTCCCATTTTCACACAGATCTTCAACAGATCACTGGAACAGCGCAAAGTTCCATCTTGCTTCAAATGCTCCACCATCATCCCAATCCCAAAGAAACCAAAGATCACAGGACTCAATGACTACAGACCTGTTGCCTTAACATCTGTGGCCATGAAGTCATTCGAAAGACTGGTGTTTGCATATCTGAAAGACATCACTGGACCTTTGCTGGACCCCCTGCAGTTTGTCTATAGAGCAAACTGGTTTGTGGATGATGCAGTCAACATGGGACTGCATTATACCCTACAACACCTGGACAAACCAAGGAACTACGCAAGGATACTGTTTGTGGATTTCAGATCGCCTTTAACACTATTGTCCCATCACTGCTCGAGAACAAACTGACCCAGCTGTCTGTCTCTAGGTCTGTCTTTCAATGGATCACCAGCTTGCTGACAGCTAGACAACAGCTTGTCAGAATGGACAAAATCACATCCGACAGCCGCACCATCAGCAATGGTGCCCCTCAGAGATGTGTTCTTTCCCCACTGCTCTTCTCCCTGTACACCAACAATGCACCACAAAAGACCCCTCCATTAAGCTCTTGAAGTTTGGTGATGAACTACTGTTATCAGCCTCATCCGGAACAGTGACGAGTCTGCATACAGACAGGAGGTGGAGCGGCTGGCTTTATGGTGCAGATACAACAACCTAGAGCTGAACACACTCAAAACTGTGGAGACGACAGTGGACTTTAGGAGAAACCCCCCTGCACTCCCCCCACTCACCATCATGAACAGCACTGTGGCTGCAGTGGAGTCATTCAGGTTCCTGGGCACCACCATCTCTCAGGATCTGAAGTGGGACATTCACAAAGACTCTATTGTGAAGAAAGCCCAGCAGAGACTGTACATCTTTCATCAGCAGGAAGTTCAACCTGCCACAGGAGCTGCTCGTACAGTTCTACTCAGCTGTCATCCAATCCATCCTCTGCACTTCAATCATCGTCGGGTTCAGCTCAGCTGCCAAAACTAACCTCCGTAGACTACAGCGAATAGTCCGGACTGCTGAACAAATCACTGGCACTACCCTTCCTACACTTCAAGAACTGTACTCCTCCAGAGTGAGTAAAAGGGCTCGCAAAATCACTCTGGACGCCTCACACCCAGCACACAACCTGTTCGAACTGTTACCGTCTGGTCGGCGCTACAGAGCACCAAACACAGGAAAAGTTTCTTTCCTCAGGCCATCTACCTCATTAACAGTTAAATATTCTCCTACTGTGCAAGAGCAATACTTTCTCATACGCACCTGTACACAGCACCTTATAACAATATACAATGCAATACTTTCTCCATTCGCATTGGTACACAGCACCTTCTAACCTGTATATTTACAACACATCTGTACATTCAATTCAACATCCAGATATTTTTGACTAACTGCATCTCTGTTTAATGTTTATCGCCTTTTTCTATTTTTTCATATTTAAATTTATGTTGTCACTTGTCACTTTATGTACACTGGAAACTTCTGTAGCTAAAACAAATTCCTTGTGTGTGTGAAGCACACTTGGCAATAAAACTGATTCTGATTATTGCCAAAACACTACAAAGGGCTGTTTTCAACAAATTTTCCAATTTTTTAACTCACATCAAACTGCCTGAATGATATCGGCTTGGAAAAAAAACATCACCAACTGCTTACTCATCGGCTTACATCACCTTCCCTGCAAATTTCTCAATCCAGCTGGGATCATCCACCATTACCCCATGTAGTTCGGCAAGAAATCTTAGGGTGATTCTGGGTCATCAGTTGTCCTTCAAAGAGGACATTGCTAACACAGCTCCATCATGCAGATCTGCACCTTTTTAACATCAGAAAAATCTTGACTCTTCTTAACAGATCATGCTGCACAACTTTTAGTGCAAACTCTTGTCATTTCAAAGCTGGACTCCGACAGTGCTCTTCGAGCTGGATTCCCATCCTGCACCCTTAATCCTCTACAGATGCTCCAGAACGCTGCAGCTCATCTGGTCTTCAATGAGAGCCCATGTAACTCCTCTCTTTGTCTCTCTGCATTGGTTACCGCTCGAGGCTTGTATCAAGTTCAAATCACTGGCACTGCACCCTCTTACCTCCACCTACTGGTGAAGGTCTACATCCCCTCCAGGAGCCTCCAATTTGGGAGTGAGCGCAGGCTATAAATCACTTTCCAAAACCTTTGCATTGATCGTTTTATGCTGGAGGAATGTCTTTCCATTCCCAACTAAATGTAAGATTCTCAAATGTAAGATTCTCAGTCTCAAAAAAAAAAAAAAAATAAATAAATAAAAAAAATAAAATAACATTAATCCATGCAAAGCACTATTCATTTACAAAATCCAATTCATGAAGTCAAAAGACAAATTGTGAATTAATAAAAATTGGATTTGTGAATTTAAAAATTGTGTGCTACTTCAAAAAAAGTTCAGATGAATCCTTCTATATGAGTCTGAAATGTATGATGTCTGGTACTAAACAAAAGCTAGCGATATTTGCAATACATTGGTGTAAATGAAAATCTAGTTTCAGAAACAGTATTTGTCTTGGCCCGCCCTCCATGCCAACTGCTCATTGGAAGACAGTGCCATTGGGATGGACCAAACCAGATCACTTAAAAACCTACTGCAACAGTAAAACTTTGCTTTTTGCATTAGCTCGCTGCTGCTCTCTGCCCCTTCTCGCCTTGCTTTCGGACACTGCACCGCCACGCAATTGGGTCGCAAAGAACTTTCCATGCAACCTCTTAAAGTTTGGGAACCGCCGAAACCACAAAAAACTTCTGCAAACCGACTCTCAGCGGAGTCTGTCACCCCGGTAGCACAGGACAACTTCCACTCACAAGCGAGTGAATCCCAAGGACGTCACTGAAGCAGAGTCACCAACCAATCAGGAACACCGTGTTTTGTTGAGGCCAGTCAGCGAATGAATCTCAAACAAATGTTGTTTCTTGCTGATCTGGTACAAATTAGGGTTGTGACGATGAGGAAATTTCCCCACCGGTTAATCGACATGTGACAACACCGGTAATACCGGTATCACCGTGGGGGTGGGCGTTTCCTCTTTTTTTCTGCTTTTAAATATCCTATAAATGCGTGCCTATTATACTTTCACTTTCGGTTTTTGGGAATTGGCAATTCGGCGTCAAACTACAAAAAAATCACTGTTATTAAACACAGAACTTTTATTAACACAACGAAAAAAACAACAACAATGCTACAGGCTGAAAAAAACTGTGGAAATTGGAACCAAACAAATAACAACCATAGAACGTTTATTACTTATGTTAGAATGTTTTAAAACGAATAAGAAAATAAAATAGAAATATAAGTAATTAAATAGCACAAAGTTTAAAAAAGATTAAACGAATGAACAAGAAATAAATATAAAAAAACTTCCAAATGACATTAGGCTACAAAAATGACAGGTCGGCAGTCTTTAAAAAAAATAAACAAAAACACTGCATTTTTTTATTAACAGTGCAGTCTACATGGTCTTTCCCAGGAAACCCAACAAGTTGACCATCTCTGATCTTGGGGCTTACTATGTTCCCCATCGTGTTGAACACTCTCTCGGATGCGCAGCTTGTTGCGTACACGCAAAGATACTTTTTGGTTACCTTTGCCAACAGGGGGAACCTACTTTGGTTGTCTTTTGTTGTCCTACCTGACTTCAATGTCTTTATGTATTAATTAGCGTAATGTATTATATATTAATAGCTTAGTCCTTATAAACAATCCGTTTATAAAATACATTAATAACGAATATAGGTTACTGAAGAATAAACCGAATATGAAATATGATCCTTGCATAATGATCACAGCTAAACAAGCTAGCACTCAATTTATATATAAACTATAAATAAAAAAAATTAAGAAATTTTAAGTTATGGAACATTATGTAAAAAATCTAAAGACTACAGGCTAAATAAAAGTGCCTCAGAGCTGAACATCACTGTGCGGTCACCGAGCACGTGTCAGTTTACAGCTTCTGTAAAGATCAGACAGCCTATACAGATCACACAATCTCAATAAACACTGTAAATGTATAAATATTTCGATAAGTATTGTTAATGGAATATTTATAACGACATGATCTTGCTTTTCGTTATATTGATGCCGGCTTTAAGCTCTCTCTTTCTCTCTTACCAGCGGCAGTTGACGGGCCCACACACTACACAGCATACAGTGGCAAGGTGACAAGTGCTCCAGTTTTATTTTTTGATTTGCGTGTTGTTCCTTTTTTAAAATGCCTTTTATTTTTAAAATCTCTCAAGTCAATATTGGCTATCGGGTAACAATCTCCCTCAGAGATATTGGAGTTCAATAACGTGGTGCGCAGTAGCTATGACTTTCGGCCAACACCTCCCTGTACGTTTACACACTGCATAAATAGACTACAGGCCTACAGCCCTGGTGTGTTATGAATTGCGTGTTTTAAATGACAGCGACACATGCTACATTTAGTTTTTATTGTAAAATATACATTATAACTCAGTACACTCTAAAATATAATTTTTTGAATGGCTTGCCTATTGGCAGCGTAGCCTATAATAACCGTTGAGCATAAATAGGCTAAGCATATTTTCATTAATATTAAAACACATGAATACAAACTAGCCACCCTTTGATTTTTTTCGTTTTCGTATATTTTTTATCAAACGAAAAATGCAATGAATTGTTGATTTTTGGTTTTCATTTTATTATAATTCATATAATTATTAGGCGGCGACTTGACTTGTGTGGCGTCTATCATGGATGACAGAGAGAGAGAGAGAGAGAGAGAGAGCGAGAGAGAGAGATGAGATCAAACCTCAGTTTCGATGTGTGGCCGCACGTCACATTTACTTTACTGCAAGTTTTTAATATTGGCTCATCTAAATTAACTTTTCATTCGATTAAAAGCCGAAATATTGCCAGACAGACAAACGCAACTTTCGGTTTTGGAGGGAGACTTCAGTGAAGACGCACACACAGGATACATTACACTCTTGTCGGCCTTTTCATTATTGATTCTTTTAACATTAAACTCATAATAATCAAGTGCACAAATGAACAGATGAACTTCGGGAAAAGTATTCATTGCGGTTGCCGCGAGGTTTCTTTGTTTCTCTGCAGTTGGCTTGTCAGTGGCGCGGCAATCACTTTCAGTTTAATAAAAATAAGATTATTTATTACTAAACACTGTGAGATGATGGTCGCGGGATTTTTTAAATGAGGCGCTTTTGGTTTGCATTTTGACACTAAATCCTCCGCCATTCTCTTTCTGTAAATTCGACTCATGTCGTTCTTCTCACATGATAAAGGAAATATGAAGCATTGTAGCTATGTTCAGATTTTAACTACAGCCTACTGCATGCTCTCGTCTTAAGTAAATTATTTGGAATTATATTTTCCATTTAATTCAAATAAATATTGAATAAAAAAAAAGGAATACTTGAAAAAATGTGGGCACGGTGTCACGGTGGAAAAGTGATGTCACCGGTGTTGCGACTTAAAACCGGTAACACCGTCAACACCGTCTATCGTGGCAAGCCTAGTACAAATTGATCTTAAGCAGTTAAAGAGAAGCCAAATCTCTGCTTTTGTGGTTTCTCAGGTGTGATTCTAAGATCTAGTAATAAGAGCTAAAATTAATTTGGGACGGTTGTCAACTCATTTTGCACAAGCACCAGAATTGAGAACCACTGCTCTGAGGTACTCAAAATAACAAACTATCATACACAAAATGAATTGCCTTCCTAAAGTTACTTCTCTACTTCAGTATATGCCGGTAAATATTTCTTTACACAATTTAAAAGTTTGATAATTTAGTCAATTAATTTGTCTGGAACAATAAGCACCCTAGGTTGCATAGGAGTACATCGCAACAGCCAGTTGATAAAAATGGGTTGAGGCTTCCTGAGCATTTATTTCATTATTACGCCTTCAGTTTGAGACATCTCGCGCACTGGTCCATCCCTCCTGAGAGAGCTCCATCTTGGTTTATGGTTGAACAAGCCATCCTACTTCCTCTTCCACCACTACAATGTCTATCCATCCATCTATTTATTAATTTTATTTTGAAAATATAATAGTTTTGAGATCAGCCTCAAAAATAACACAATTTTTACTAACAGAATTTTAGGTGCAGGCTAGGACTGTCTCTGCCATTAGCAGATAACGTTGTACTTTTGGCTTCAAAAGACATGGACCTTCAACATGCAGTGGGACGGTTTGCTGATGAGTGTGACATGGCAGGGAAAGAAACAGCATCTCCAAGTCAGAAACCATGGTGCTTGACTGGAAAAAGGTGGCCATCTCCAGTTTGAAGGAGAGTACTTACCCCAAATGGAGTTCAAGTATCTACGTTTTGTTTTTCATGAGGAATGGAATGTGAGATTAAAAGATGGATCAGTGCTGCAGCAGCAGTAATGCAGTTGATGTGATTGTCTGTTGTGGTGAAGGAGCTGAGACGAAAGGCAATGTTCTTAATTTACAGCTCAATCTAGGTTCCAACTCTCACCTATGGTCATAATTGAAAGGACAAGATCTTGGATACAACCGGAAACAAAGTGTTATGACCCGCTTGTTTGAGTCGCAACATAAGAGAGATGAGCCAACAGAATAGCCTGAATTCAAATTATTTATTATAAAATGTAACTCATAGATCAATCAATCAAAGCAACCAACAAATGTCTAGGGATAATAATGAAGATAAAGAACTAAAGATATTGTGACGGTCTCTGAATGGACCGCACAAACTCTCTAAACCCACCAATAATGAACACCGTAAGCAATGACGTCGTAAGTGGAAAAGCCGATTGTTTTCAATAAAAGCGGAAGTGAAGTGTGCAGGAGAGGGAAGTTGAAAGGAAGTTGAAGTGCGCGGAGAGAAAAGGAATCACGGAGCGAAATGTAAATTCACCCGTTTGCTGATGTAATGAGAGCGACGCTTACCTGAGAGCTGCAGGAAACATCGATCCTGTCTTACCACCCGTCCGGAAAAACAGTGCCACTGTTGGGGCCACGAGGACAAGGTCAGAGCTGAGTGAATGTTTGTTCGTGCGGAGATGAGGAAAACATTGCTGATATTTCTAGTAGATGACTTCTAGATTCAGCGTCTGTCGCTGGGGGGGGGGGTCCAGTCTACTTTTCATCTACATCTATGGTTCACCGTGAGTTCTAAAAAGCCAGCTGACTTCAGAGAGGTTGAGAAAGCATCGACGAAATTCCACGTGGATGACTTCTAGATTTAGCATCTGTCGCTGTGTGGTCCAGTCCACTTTTCCTGCTACATCAAAGGCCAACTGTGAGTTCTACCTCCGCTAAATCCGTGCCAGGTATTCTCTGCAAATCTCTATACTAGCCACTTCAAAACTTTCCCCTTCACCGCCGGCTGGCAGCGCGTGTAACACACACACCCACACACACAGACATAAACATACACACACACCCATCGCAATTGCACGCCCACACATTATAAGGACAACCAACATTTTTTTTTGTATTTGCTTGTTTGTTGGTTAATACAAGCGGTTTTGAATTTATTTGTTTCATTTCTGTTACCCTGAAAAATTGAAATGTTTCTAAAGACTGGGATTTTTCTAAGTATTCTGAGTTTTCTGAGTTCCTAAGTAAATTCCTCGCTCTTAACATTTTGTGGACCCTGACCTTGAATTTGTGTTTATGTATTACTTATTTTTGTGTAGCTGGTGAATACCCTCAGATAAATTTTCTCTTCTTTCATTTTTAATTTATTTATGTACTCCATTGGTAGATTTGTATCTACCTGGCACCCGAACTTAAAGACATTTACCATTAAGGATTAAAATCCTCTTTTTGTGAATTCAGTGTTTTTTTCTTTTCTTAAACCACTCTCACGCATCTCCAGCGCCACAATATAAATCACAACATCACTTAAACTACATGATATAAGTAATGCAAAACAAAACCATAAGGTTAAAGAGTCAATGAGATGGCAGGTCTTGAAGAAGGAAATGCGGATAGAGTGGTGATGCAATGACGTTAATCGAATTATGTGCTATAACATGTAAAACGGGATCATGAAAGTAACACTCAAAAAGCAACTCATGTAAACACCTTAGTCTTATTATTCTCTTAATTAGACTAAGGCAAATAATTTGATTACTGATGTCCATGTAAACATAGTCAGTGAGATGGCAGGTCTTGACATGAGGACTCCTGAGTAGCCACAGCGTCCTGGGGTAGCTAGCACAACAACTTTATATATGCAGGCATCCAATTAGGATTTACCACATACTCCAATCTGGAGTCTTGGGATCATCACAGTGTATTAATATTGTAAAACTTAATACCTGTCGCTCTGCCTAAATCATAAAATATACATCAAGTTTGTATTCTACTCAAAAAAGTAAATGTAGTAATCTAGAAAGAATCTTGAACCTAAAAGTAAAGAAACTTTACTAATAAAAGATGCAACACAGGACAATTGAATGGGCTTTCTAAACTTAAGGCCCTGGTATACTGCAAACTAACCGTCCTGCAGCTCCACCTTCTTTGATGTGCGGTGTCTTCCCAGTGATGTTTCTCATTCAGGGAGTCAGACAGAGAACATCCTCCAAATCAACACTAGCTACATGAATACACTAGAGAGTAGAGTACAGATGTATCCGCACCTGTACAATCACTAGCAAAGAGATTTTAAGCCGCAGAGGTGCTGTTTGCCAGATGTTTATGAAACTGTTCTTTTCTCCGTCGCCATCATTGTGTTTACGGTAAACACGAGAAGCGCAACACCTACTGCACCTACTGCAGTGTAGGAGTGTTGGAAAACAGTATAGTGACTCAGCCTTTTCAAACATTATTCAGACATGAAACATTCTGTGCACATGATAATTTTTTTTTGCTGAATTCATGTCATGTGTGCAACTTTTTGTCCATGTGTTTTTTCAGCTGCGCCGAATGCCACAGTGTGAACACTTGTACGGTCTCTCCAGCGTGAATCGTCTGGTGCAGTTTCAATGTTGGAGCTGTAATAAAAGTCTTCTCACAATCAAGCACATATACTCTTTCACACCAGTGTGGATCTTCATGTGCGTGTTCATTAAGGTTTGCTGATCAGTTGAAACTCTGAGTGCATGTGAATGGTTTCTCTCCAGTGTGGGTCTTCATGTGTTTATTAAGGTCTGATGAGTTGCTGAAACCCATCTCACACCAAAGCTGTGGTCACACTAGAGTTTCAGCATGCGAAATGAAATTCTGTTGTATGGCGCTACGAAAAGGGGCGGGATTAAACAAGATGATTAGACATTAAAAAAGTGAGCGATTGGTCCATGTATTATTTCTGTTCAGAGAGGTCATGATTTGATCTACGATTGGTCTCACACAGTCAAGTGATGCAATTTCGCAGGTCAAAGTTCACCAAGCTTAAATTTTGCAACGCAGTGAACTGCGAAACTCAACGAATGAACTTGCGTTTCCGGTCTGACGCATTCATATGAATGGAAGTCTATGGGGCGAAAAGTCCAGTGTAAACCGCGACTTAAGTGCAAGTGTATGGTTTCTCTCCACTGTGGATCCTCGTGTGTTTATTAAGGTGTGATGCTTGGCTGAAACTCTTCCCACACTGAGTGCATGTGAATGGTTTCTCTTCAGTGTGGATCCTCATGTGTTGATTAAGGGATGATGATCGGCTGAAACTCTTCCCACACTGAGTGCATGTGAATGGTTTCTCTCCAGTGTGGACCCTCATGTGTTCATTGAGGTGCGATGATTGGCTGAATCTCTTCCCACATTGAGTGCATGTGAATGGTTTCTCTCCAGTGTGGTTCTTCATGTGTTGATTAAGATGTGATGAGCTGCTGAAGCTCTTGCCACACTGAGTGCATGTGTATGGTTTCTCTCCAGTGTGGTTCCTCATGTGTAGATTAAAGTTTGATGATTGGCTGAAGCTCTTCCCACACTGACTGCAGGTGAATGGTTTCTCTCCAGTGTGGATCCTCCTGTGTTGCTTAAGGTGTGATGAGCAGTTGAAACTCTTCCCACACTGAGTGCATGTGAATGGTTTCTCTCCGGTGTGGATCCTCATGTGTTGATTAAGAGATGATGATTGGCTGAAACTCTTGCCACACTGAGTGCATGTGAATGGTTTCTCT
This sequence comes from Danio kyathit, assembly GCA_903798195.1. Taxonomy (NCBI): domain Eukaryota; kingdom Metazoa; phylum Chordata; class Actinopteri; order Cypriniformes; family Danionidae; genus Danio; species Danio kyathit. Next base: position 746,076 of record CAIGQS010000269.1, read on the forward strand.
CCAGTGTGGCTCATTATGTGTAGATTAAGGGATGATGATTGGCTGAAACTCCTCCCACACTGAGTGCATATGAATGGTTTCTCTCCAGTGTGGATCCTCATGTGTAGATTAAGGTATGATGATATGCTGAAACTCTTCCCACACTGAGTGCATGTGAATGGTTTCTTTCCAGTGTGGATTTTCATGTGATTATTAAGATTTGATGATTGTTTGAAACTCTTCCCACACTGAGTGCATGTGAATGGTTTCACTCCAGTGTGGATTTTCATGTGATTATTAAGGTGTGATGATATGCTGAAACTCTTCCCACACTGAGCGCAGGTGAACGGTTTCTCTCCAGTGTGGATCCTCATGTGTAGATTAAGGTTTGATGATTGGCTGAAACTCCTCCCACACTGGGTGCAGGTGTATGGTTTCTCTCCAGTGTGGATTTTTTTGTGTTTACTAAGGGCTGATATTTGGATGAAACTCTTTCCACACAGAGTGCATGTGAATGGTTTCTCTCCAGTGTGGATCATCATGTGAATCTTAAAACAGTCTTTTCTTCCAAAACTCTTTCCACACTGAGTGCAGGTGAAACGATTCTTGTCTCTCCTTTTCAAAATACCATCAGTCTGTAAATGGGTTTTTTCCTCAATTTTGACATGATCTTCCTCCTCTTTACTCCCCTCATTCTCTTCAATTAGGTCTGAAATAAATAAATAAATCATTAGTTTTCATTAAGTCTTAAAAACTCTCATCAAAAGCTGAAAAGTGAAAAGACACTGGAAACATTGGCTACACACACTGTAATTTTGATGCACATTAAATGTAAATGTATGGTCCATTAACGTGTACACATTTAAGCAGATTCAATTCACTTCATCTTCATTTATCTAGTGGTTTTACAATGTAAATTGTGTCAAAGCCGCTTAACATAGAAGTTATAGTAAATTGAAACGGTGTCAGTCCAGTTTTTAGAGTTTCTTACATAATTGATCATAAAAGTCATTTTGGTCATATTGATAAGACACAGATTTGAAAGCTGTAAATGGCCTATTTTTATTCATATATATTCATAATTACAACTAAATGTTTTTTTTTTAATTTGTTAAGCAGACAGTGAATACTTGTTCATTTTGTCTTTTTCTTTTTTGTTTTCTCTCTTTATTTTTTCTTTCCTCTCTCTCCCCCACACTCCCCTACATACAAAACCCACAGATACCTTTTGGATGCTTCTGATAAATGTTTTCGACAGCCCTCCATAAAAAGGGTGGAGTAAAGACAAACTTTACCAGTTGGAATGTGCGGGGGCTAAATCACCCAGTGAAACGAAACAAGGTGTTCGCATATCTTAAGTTAAAGTCTGATATTGTATATTTACAGGAGACTCATCTGTTGTCAATAAATTGTGTTTTGCACCCAATTTTGGACCGCTCTAGCCCTTCGAGTAATACATTAAGTCAGTCAGCATGATGTATCAACTCCTTCCTTCAGACAAATGGTGTAAGTGACCCCTGGAGATTTAAATATCCATCTTCCATGCAATTTTCCTTCTATTCACCTTTGCATCAAACCTACTTCAGGATTGACCATTTTCTCCTGGACAAGCAGTTACTTTCCTTACTGTCAGAAGTGGAGTATAGTTTTCATTGCGACATATACCTTTTTGGTGCTTCCTTTGGTTAAAGAGTACTGAAAAATCATACTCAAGTCAGAAGTACCATTACTTGCCTAAAAATGTAGTGTAAGTAGAGTAAAAGTATCTGCTGTAAATATTACTCAAAGTATGAGTAAAAAGTAGCCCTTTTAAAAGTACTCAAGAGTAGTGAGTATTATGTTGTCAAAAGCTGATATGTTTACATGTAATTTGTGCATGTGTGTGTAAACGTAACATTCTGTAGTGCATTTAGTTATTGCCCTGAAGGCACACAACATCAAGAGACATTAATATTAGGTTAGATTTAGGTTGTAATGTCGGTTGACCAAAATCAATTGTCAAGCCAGCAGCTAAGGACAACGTTATTTTGATGTCCAATAATGACGTTAAATGACATTGATATTTGGTTGATTTTAGGTTGTTAGAAAGTGACCGATATCCAGCGTCGAGCCAACATCTTTAAACAACATCATATATGACGTCAAATACTGACATTTATTCGTTGGGTAGGGTAACCAAAATCCAACGTCTGATAGATATCATAGGGGTAACGTTCACACAATGTCATGCTGTAACATCATTAGACGTTGATATTTGGTTGGTTTTAGGTTGGACATTGGATATTGATGTTGGCCTGACGTTGAGTTCTGACGTCAACCCGATTTTCGTTTCCAAACAAAATGCAAAGTCCCCATGACGTTAGGGTTCAACGTCAATCAGACGTCATGTTGACGTCCTGTGCCTGCTGGGTGTTTAAGGCCATTTCGGTCATCATACAGTAAACACAGGGTTTCCGCAGGGTCTTAAAAATCTGAAATATAAAAATCAAAATTTAAGGCCTAAAAAGTCTTAAATTCGCTGTTCTAGGTCTTAAATATTTTTGCACAGGTCTTATTTTTCCGATGTCCATGTAACACTACATCTAATGCTCATTTAAATTCTTTTTGTTGTTGTTGCTTGGTTTTCATGGTGTTGTAGTCCTTAACTTCACTAGTCCTAATGTAATTTGTGGTATTACAACTACAAATGAGACCAGCATGCAATAGGCAATCAGCTTTCTGTTATTAAACTCAATGCGCGTGGCGAATGTGACGTCGTCGCTGTGTTTGCAGAGGTTCGTTTTCGGTCCGCGCGACATGATTTCAGCTGGCAGCGTGAACAAGTTTCAGGTGAACAAATCGTGCGGCGCCGCGTTTGATTTGAGTTGAATATGAAACACTTTGAAGAGATTTTGTCTGAAACAGGTACGACTGTAAGGACATCTTAACGATCCGTCCATGAGTGATCATCATAGAGATAACCAGATGACAAAATATTCTTGGCTAGAAATTGCAACAGCCGTGGCAAATGAGGAAAGTTTTTGTAAAAGTTTGGAAAAACCTGAGAGATAAGTTTGTTAAAACAAAAAAAAAATGATGTAATGGCAAAAGTGGAGACCCGTGTGGTTAATAGCTACAAACTAAAATTAAGTGACAAATTATGTCTTTGTTAACTGGAAAAGAATATATGAACCTATCAGTTTACAATATAGTGATGGCCAAATTCTGGGCTTTATTGGTGATAATGGTCAGGAATGTTGGACCATTATTGCCTTTTTAGCCTTTATAGGACAGAAACTAGCCAGACAATAATGTGTGAATTGTTGAGTGGGCAAAATAAAAAACTTCAGTATTTTTATTTTTTGCTTTTATTCTTACCATAATAAAAAATATAATTGTAGAGCAACCCATTTTCTCTTGTTGATATTTGGCATTGATATTTAACTTTAATAGGTAGAACTGTCCGAGATTTGATCAAAAGCAAGTGATGCATCAAAGTTTGATTTAAAAAATCTTGAATGGTTATACAAATCTTTTGTAATCATTATAATAAATTATAAAAATAATAAAAAATAATTAGTTTTAAAATCTTGAACGATATTAATGATACGACGTAGTTCCACAAACGTACTACATCTCTGTTTATCCGTCTGACTTTGTGGTGGGGTTTTTTGACCGCCCCCTGTCATTTTAAAGAATATTACAACGGCGAACGTGTCAAGTATAAAAGCCTCGTCCATTTCGTGAGGTGCACGATGCGGTGCCAGCGAAAGTATAAATCAGCCTTAAGATGTTTTTTTTTGTAGTTCAGTGGTCCATCTAACCTGTCTTTAATACAGTTCAGTTTAAATAAATTTATTTTACCACTAATTTTATGATTTTGCATTTTGTCTCACATGTTTTTGATATTGTAATATAGGTCTTAAATTTAATACTTAATGGTCTTAAAAAGTCTTACATTTGACATTATGATATCTGCAGAAACCCTGAAACATCTGTCATCTCATCAGTGACATGCATCTAAACAGTCTCTGGGTCAATGCGTAAATATTTTGAACATCTTCATGGACACTTTTAATACTTCCAAACAGTTTGCTGCAATTATAAAGTGCACACGTCTTGAGGTAGTTCATTACAATGCTTTACCTTCTACGGTATGTGCGATTTCATTTGACAGGACTGATTTTTTTTAATCCCCATGGACAAGAAAAATAAAGTAGTTACTGCAGGTTGAAGGAAAGTAGTGGAGTAAAAGTACAGAAACTGCACTAAAAATGTACTCAAGGAAAAGTAAAAGTACACATTTTTAAAACTACTTAGTAAATTACAATTCCTGAGAAAAACTACTCAATTACAGTAATTTGAGTATTTGTAATTAGTTACTTTACACCACTGGTTACTATGTAACCATAGCTTTCTGCCACAAGTAGATGCCATCAGGTGGTTCCCAACCTTCTCTGAGTGTTTTGACACTTAGCACAACACTCTCCAGCTGGTGGGTCGGCAGTGGTGGCCAAGCCACTGTCCATCTACTCATGGCTTCTAGCTTTCCTCCTCTCTCTTACTCCATAGCCAGCATGAAGCTCGTTCTGCTTCTCTCCCATCCTGCGAGCAGCATGTTTCTTGCTTTTCTCCTCCATGCCTAAAGCTGACATCAATCGCCATCAACTCTCAATTCCAACATCAACTCTCAGTTCCCAAGCACCTGTGGCTTGCAGCAAGCTTGACTTAGCTACTGCCCTAGTTGCGCCAGGCCTTGCCCCCTCCTTGATAAAGCTGATGGTTTCCTTATCTGTACTGTTATGCTTCTTCTTGCACCTCACCTGCTCAATTGAATCAACAAGGGTCAAGAGCAACTTGTCATGATGCCACCTATATCGACCCTGGGTTAAAGATGTTTTAGACCCTGACAATATGTGTGCAAGTGTTCCATTTTTTCCACATAGCATGCAGTATGAGTTGTCTCTTAGCCCCCACATGTGCAAATGAGATGGTGACGGAAGGGTGTCATGCACAGAGCGCAGCAAGAAGGAGTTACGGTATGGCTTCAGTCTCCATAACTCTGCCCATGTGATCTTCCGCTTGGGCAGATCCCACTTCGTCCATGCTTCTTGAGATGCTTGTTCCACTGCTTTAGACATACGTCTTTGTTCCTCTTGAGCTCTAATTTCTGCCTGAACCATACCTCGTCTGATTGCCGGACTCGCAATTCCAAACTGCTGGAAATGTATGGACCCCTGGCCTTGACGTCCCGTGTTGGTATTCCCAACAATGTCACGCAATTTCACAACTTCTTTTCCTACCTTAAACTCCTCCACGACAATTGAAAGAGGTAGCTGCAACTGCCCTGATCGACTGCAGAGGCCAACTGAAAAGAAGCTTGGGGGTATCCCTAACCACCTTCGCAGGTGCTTGTTAATTTTCCTCTCAATGCCTTCCACAGCAGTTAGAGGGAACTCATAGATTGTAAGTAGCCAAGTTAGCCTGGAGAGAAGGCCATACTGGTACAGCCAATATTTGAACTTTCCAGGAAGTCTGGATCCATCAATCTTCTTCTACCAATCCTCTGTTTGCTTCATCACCTCTACAACATTGGCAGTATCTTTCAGCGATGCATTGTACCGTTTGCCCAAACACTTTATAGGGCTCTCTTCAATGAATGGAATTACCTGATCTTGAATACAAAGGCCAAATTTGCTTGTTACATTTCTCTTTCTGATGACCAAACTTCTGGACTACCTGGCCTTGAATGTCAGCCTTGCCCACATGGCTACACTTCCCAGGGTTTCAAGTACCTATCTTGCTTGAACATGGGTCACAGTTGTTATAGTTAGGTCATCCATAAAACCTCACACCACTGGCTGAATCACACCTGACTCCAGTGCGGGACCTCGGGTTATGCCTTCTGTTGCTGTTAATAGAAGATTCATGCTCACGATGAAGAGAATGGGAGAGATGGTACACCCTGTTGCAATTCCCTTTTGTAGTTCTTGCCAGTTAGTAGACCACTGAGCAGTTGTGAACCTCAGTTTAATCTCTCCTAGATAGTTACTGACCAATCTTTGAATGTCTGCTGGAATATGGTAATGGTCGAGTCTGAGCTGGATGAGGTCATGGATGAGGTCTTTTTTATGTGAATCTTATTGTCCAATCAGCTTACTCTGCTGTGATTATAAGATCATGGCAATTAGAGTGGAGTCAGTTATGAGAAAGACATTTCACCCAGATCAAACTGGTTTTATTGTTGGAAAACAGTTATCTTACAACCTTCGCCGCTTATTTAATATAATTTATTTACCTAAAAATAATACCAATATAGAGGTCTTAATTTCTTTAGATGCCCATAAGGCATTTGATAGAATAGAGTACATCTATTTATTTACAGTGCTTAAAAAATTTGGTTTTGGCCCTGAATTCTGTTCCTAAGTTACAATTTTATATTCCAGGCCCCAAGCATCCATTCGAACAAATAACATAATTTCTAAATGCTTTCCACTCTCTAAGGGAACGAGACAGGGCTGCCCTCTGTCCCCTCTGCTCTTTGACATTCCCGTCGAACCTCTTGCAACCGTATTAAGGAACTCAGATGGCTTGCAAGGAAGTTTCAGAGAGGGACAAGAACATAGGCTCCTGCTATATGCAGATGATCTTCTTTTTCTGTCAAATCCAGATACATGTATTCCAAAAGCTCTTACAATGATTTCAGAATTTGGAAATGTTTCTGGATGCAAAGTCCATCTAGCAAATAGTCTCCTTTTCCCTTTCAATGATAGAGCACAGCAAATGTCTGTCCAATCCTTTCCATTTTCAGTAAGTCCTGTTAAATTTGTAAATCTGGGTGTGAGTGTGACACGCAAATATAAGGATTTGTTTAATAATAATTTTAAAACGACACTAGACAAAGGCAAACGAGACATGACGCAGAGGTCAACAGTTCCTTTATCTTTGGCTGGGAAGATCAATTCCATTAAAATGACAATACTACCAAGATTTCTTTTTCTATTTCAGACTGTGCCTGTTTTTAATCACAAGTCATTTTTCAAGGAGTTGAATAATTGTATTTCTACATTTCTCTGGGATAAGAAAATTCATCGCACAAGAAAGGAATTCTTGGAAAGAAAGAAGGAAGAGGGTGGATTGGCAATGCCAAATTTCCTGTACTATTATTGAGCGGCCAATTTACACAAACTGATATTCTGGTTTTCCAACATCAGTAATAATGAGGCCCCACTTTGGTTACTGATGGAAAAGCACACGTCTAATCCAGTGTCTTTACGCTCACTACTTTGTGCTTTGATTCCAGTGAGTAAACAATATTCTATGAATAACCCAATTATTAATGGATTACTCAGACTATGGTCACAATTCAGACTTCACTTTAATAATAAACAAGCATTGCCTTCTGCTCCCATTTTGTTAAATCTGCTATTCCTTCCCTCTCTTATAGATTCATAATTCCAATTATGGTCTAGGAAGAGAGTTAACTGTGTTAAGGACCTCTTTAAAGATGGCATATTTATCTCATTTCAACAGTTAAGAAGAGACTTTGAGATTCCCCAGTCTAATTTTTTTAGGTACCTACAAGTCCGTAGTTACGTTAAAAAAAAACATTTCTCTCCTTCACTGAACCAACCAGAAGCATGCTGGATAGATGAATTAGTAAATATGGACCCATATCAAAGGGGTATGACATCCATGTTATATGAAGTGATCCAAAGAACAGCCTCCCCATCCTTAAATCGTATAAAGCAAAAATGGGAAGACGAACTGGGACTAGAAATATCAGATACAGCCTGGCAATATGCCATAGAACTGGTACGCTCATCTTCTGTATGTATTAGACATGGTCTTCTTCAGATTAAGGTGCTTCATGGGCTTCACCTATCTAGGAGCAAGCTGGAAAAAATGTATCCAGGGTCAGATTCATCTTGCCCCAGATGTGGTTTGGAGCCAGCAGATCTGAGTCATATGTTCTGGGGATGCCCTAGATTACATAAATTGTGGACCGATATATTTAGATCAATTTAATTTATATGTAATAAAGATATGGATCCTAATCCTTTGACCTCAATTTTTAGTACTGTGCCAGAAGAAATGTACCTGTCAGCCAATCACGTAGAAATCATTACCTTTTATTCTTTATTGGCCAGACGCCTGATTCTTAGGTGGAAAAAAACAAACCCGCCATTCCACAAACATTGGATATTAGAAGTGTTATCACATCTTAAACTCGAGCACCTTAAGTACACCATCCGAGGCTCTACATAAAAGTTTTATGAGGTTTGGCAGCCTTTCCTATCCTACATTGAATGCTCAGGGGTTATTATATCCTAAGTGAGAGTTTATCCCGAATTTGTTTAATTTATTTTTTTATTACATTTATTTTTATTTTCTCCCTTTTTCTTTATAAGGTGTATGTCTGTAGCTTTTTTACCATGTTAATTTGTTGTTCAATAAGGGTGTTGTGGAAAAATTGAAGACTTTTGAAAAATCAATAAAAGTATTTGAATAATAAAAATGTAAGCAGTACTAAAATAGTTTTTAGAATGAGTAATAATGCCATTAATCTACTTACAGTACATGTCCCTGTCGAAGGTCTGTGAATTTAAGCTAATTATTCATTAAAGAAGGACAAGCCATTCTCGTACGTGACTTTGTTGTTTGTGTGACTAAAATGTAAGCAATAGCTATGTTTCCATCCAAAAATGCTAATTAAATTTATTTGCAAAACTGGAATACCGCATAAAAGACGTGCGAATAAATCAGTGTTTCCATCCAATGAATCAAAGAGAACAAAATCATCACTTCCTGATTAACTGGTGCTAAATATCAACAGTAAAAACAGAATTTACTGAGGTAGAAGAAGCTGCTTGAATCTTTTCTTTATTTATTAAATGGCTTTCACCTCAGAGGACAATGCCAGCACACAATGAACACGTGGTGGCGTTTGAAGCCATGAGACGCCGTTCTGAAAATAATTAATAATATAATAACATCAATACTAAAATGGTTAAGCATTTTAGAATGACCAAAACAACATTTCAGATGTTTTACAGTGTGCTCAGTCTGCTGGTTTGTCCATTCACACACATTTTCATCATCATATGATCTCTTATAACAAACCTTTTTTAATACACATACTGGAATTTATTCAGTAAAAGTAGTTTACGTAGGTTTATCTTTTCTTATCGAATAAAAGGTTTATCCTACTCAGTAATGCGCATGTTTTTTATGCCTATATTTCAAAAGTTATGTGCATCATGACGTTTCCATCAACTAATTTTTTATGCTCATAGCCTATCCAAACTGCACATAAAAATAGGTGGCTGGAAATGCAAGGCTAAGCAAGAAATACCGCTTCGTCTTTAAAAAAGGGAAGGAGACCGACAGAAACTCAGAGTTTAGAGAAGACCTGCTCCTGACCAGGTTAGGTTCACAGAGTACATGACCACGGTAACTGACTGAGTTAAAGTTACCTCTCTTTCAGAAACAGTCTTGACTTACCCTGCTTTCTTGAGTTTGACAAACCTGCCATTTTGAAACAGAAAACCCAGAGTTTCTCTCATTTCAGGGTTAACATACTCTGAGTTTTCACTTAACCTTCTTTCTGAAACAGGGCCCTGATCTCATATGCTATTATTTTAGAACTTCAGTTGCCGATTGGAGAAATGACCAGGAATTATAAACGGCTACTTGCTCTACAAACAAGTGTGTTCATGACTATACATACAAAGAAAAATAATACAATTAGAAAATATGACATTGCAACAGGCGACACGGTGGCACAGTAGGTAATGCTGTTGCCTCACAGCAAGAAGGTCGCTCGTTCAAGCCTCCGCTGGGTCAGTTAGCATTTCTGTGTGGAGTTTGCATGTTCTCCCTGTGGGTTTCCTCCGAGTGCTCCGGTTTCCCCCACTAGTCCAAATACATGCGGTACAGGCGAATTGGGTAAGGCTAAATTGTCCGTAGTGTATGAGTGTGAATGAGTGTGTATGGATGTTTCCCAGTGATGGGTTGCAGCTGGAAAATCATCCGCTGCATAAAACATATGCTGGATAAATTGGTGGGTTATTCCACTGTGGCGACCCCGGATTAATAAATGGAACTAAGCCGAAAAGAAAATGAATGAATGAACGACTTTGCAACATCAAGGAGCATTAGGCATGGGCCAGTATAAGATTCTGATGGTATGATAACCTTGAATATAAATATCACGGTTTCACTGTACTGTGATTACTGCTCTAAAATATATTATTTTAAATGTCTGGGTAAAAAACAAACACTTTCCCCCTTTGAGCACAATATATTTTCTTTTGAGAAACTTTTACAATATTTTGGAGCAGTAAACATGTCAGGCTGAATAAGTCAAATTAATCCTTGACTTCTGCTGTCTTCATTAATTTCAAAAACACAGATTTCTTTACGATTTAAAACAGCATCTTTGGATATATTGTCTGCTGGAGATACTGTTGTCCTAAAAAAACTCAAAACAAAACGTAAAAATAAATAAATAAATAAACCTTACATATACTGTAGGGACGGTACAGCAGAAAATATTGGCGGTTTTAAAACCTCGACTTTTTTCAAGCTGCGGTATACCTTGAAAACTGTTATCGTCCCATGCCTAAGCAGCATAACACTGTATTAAGGATCTAAAAATTAATTCTTTAAAAAGTCCTCAAGCAAAAGATTCCAATGACGCCGCCTGCTGGTAGGTGAAGAATATGGTCAATATTCAGAGAATTTCTGACGAACTTTACACTCAAATGTTTGCATATCATCAGCATGCTGTAATCCATTTCTTAAGCAGCAAAAGTCATTTTTAGACTAGTTTGTTGGCCAGTTGTAGTCAGTGCAATGCTAAACGTTATTGTTCCACTATAATTTGTTCGTTTTGTCTCCCGTCGTCCCACAACATCATCATATAGTTTAGAATACTGTACAATGTTTTATAACAATTAATTATTTTAGTGTCCATTTCATTCAGCATGTTTAAAATTGGGGACATCCACTTTTTTTACATTCTTTAAACCAGGGTTTCTGCAGGTTTCACCAAGTTAAATGTAAGACTTTTTAAGACCATTATGACTTAAAATTTTTATAGCGCCAGTGCTCAAGTATGCTTTACAAAAACAGTAGGAGAACAAGAAAAGCAATAACCTTAAGAAGGTAGAGAAAATGGGAGACTAATAATACATAAAAAGAATGACAAAAGACATGAGAACAAGTAACTAAAGAAACTCATTCCTGTCTTTCAATGAGTGCTTATGTGCATTTAGGAGAACTAGGCAGCACACTCAGGGCTGCAAGATGGATTTAATTTAGTATTCTTATTATTAAAATATATCTGAATGAGGATCAAATGACTGAGTTGGTCTTTGAGAATGAAAATTAACCTGTTTGTTCCTGCAGATCTTCCTGTTTGACTCTGAATGTTTCTTCAATCTTCACATCTTCACTCTCCTCTTTAATAAACACCATCTTTATAACAGTGTGGAGATCAGTCGCTTCAGCAGGAGTTTTTTCTCTGTGTTTTGGACACTTTATCCTGTTTAAAATGAACAAAACAATAAAAATGTTCAGTTTAAAATGAATAAAACAATGAACAGAAACAAAATAACTTCTCTTCAACACTTGCTTCAACAGTTTCTTTATATGAGAGTCATTAACAAGAAGAAATCAGGTAAAAGAGTAAGTCTGAGCAAGAAACAATGAGCTTATTAAAACTAGTACTCCATTTCTTATATATAGTGATGTATACTTAGAATGGAATGACATTATGCTATTTAATAAACTAAACCTTCATTAAAACACTCATTACACACATTTCTGTTACTTTATTCAAACAATAGCCCTCATTACTCTAAGTAAAATAGTACTACGTTGTATAAATGGTTAAAATAATATTGTCAACAGCAGGTACATCATTTAGCATCGGATAAAACCTGAAACTTTAATCAATCGCTTTATATCTGTATAAAAGCTTTAAAACAAACCTTTCTCCAGTCGAATCACAATGCAGCAGCGGCGCAGCCTTATGACGTCACACGCCACGCCAAAATAAAAGTCTTTTTTTGTTTAGCTTTTTTTTTGCCCCTTACTGTTGCAGTCATGAATTATTGATACATTTCCCCCCTTGTTTTCCACTTTCTCACATACACAGACACACATATATTCAGTATTTGGAGTTGATCAAAACCTTTACTGTAAACATTTTTAAGACAATTTTGAAAAACTTTTTTAATCCACTAAGACTAAGTGTTTAAAGCAGAAAATCCCAACATTCTAAACAAATAATCTGATGGGTGTTTTGAGCTGAAACTTTACAGGCACATTCTGGAGTCATAAAATACTTATCTTAAATCTTGAAAAGAGGTAAAATAGGTGCCCTTTAAGTAAAAAGTACCCATTACTACTACATGTTTTAGTTTCACTAGCTGGGTGATTATCACTATAAAGTGCCTTTGATGTCCAAGATTGAATCAGTCCTATATGGACATAATGTGAAATAATGACATTCTGATCTTTTAATATAGTTGGTTAAACCTTTACACACATGCAGGGTAGAATTATAAGTGTGTTTTGAAATATGTTTTTGTCAATTTTTGCCATTTTCTTTCATTGAATGGATGTGATTTTGCCATGTCCCACACACTCAGACAACTTCAGTGAGTCAAAAAAGTAGATAAATTAGATCAAATTAAAAAGATTTTTTTAATATTCTTATTGTCTTAAACAAGTTATTTGATAAAAAAATAATAACTTTGTTTTCATAATATCATTAATCATTTCGCATGTGTCCTTGAAATTGCTGTCCACCCTGTCATGATGTCGTAAATGCCCCTTTAAGAAAGATGTACTCTGATGTACTCATTGTTTACTATTACTCATTGGTTACTATGTTACTATTAATTACATGTACTACATCCTACTGCACTGTTAACATACAATATATATTTAATTTAGTATTTATTCTATTATAAACATTTTAAGTACACAATAAGAAAATAACATTGAAACATTAACCTTTACAAACAAAATACTTATAAAATAACAGCTGTAGTTTAAAAGTTTTTAAATAAACAATTAATGCAACTATTTTTAAATTAATGATTGTAATAGATAATAAATAAATGATGAATGTATCAATGAAATGATCAATAAATTAATTAATCTAAATGTATCAATAAATAAATGTATTAGCAAAATTCCTTGAAAACAAAACATTTATTAATATACAAATACATTTCCATTATATTTCAACATTTATTATTAATCAATATCCCATTTCACATTATATTATTGTTTAATAATCTATGTTTTCATTACGCAATATTATTTATATATTTTACAATATTTATACTTATATATTTACCTTTTCTGTTTGATCACGTTAGTTAAAACAGCAAACACCATATGCAAAGTTTGTGTTAAGATGGTTTAGACAGTAATTATTTGTTGTACAACACAAAACTTTTTTTTTACCTGACAATTCAGTAAACATACCTTTCCTATCGTCAACACTGGGCTTTTTAAATTCCCCACCACGGAAATGATGAAACAGCGCCAAAAATCTATGCGTGGCCAAAAGTATATTGCATCGGTAGTGTTAAGCACTACCATAGAGAATGAATGGGAAAAGTTAAGGAAAGTTAAGTTTAACTATTGGCGGCTGCCGCGCGAAAGGTCCCCTGTTCCAAACTGGGCGGAAACAACCTCTGGCTTTTATGCCAATTGTCAAATCAGGCTTCTGTTGAGCACTGACGTCACTGAAAACATCCTTTCTGCAAAGGCGGTGTGAGGCTAGAAATTTGAATTCAACTCAGTGTTTTACTTGCCCTGGTGGTGTCACAAAACTTGCATAGAATCTGATTTCTTTTAGCATTGTGTTGTGCACGAGCAGGTGGCCAGTGCGTTTGCTGGCCCTCCACGGTGCAGACCGTACAAGACAGCTCTATAAAAAATACTATAAAAACTTGAAGCAATTCTCTCATATCGGTTTCCGTAGTGTAGTGGTTATCACGTTCGCTTTACACGCGAAAGGTCCCCTGTTTCGAAAACTGGGCAGAAGCACACATTTAGCGGACACTTTATGTCCAAAAGCGCACTACGATGGAGCAGGTATTCAGCGGTTCAATAGGACAAGGAAATGCATACGTGAAGGGCTATTTATTCAAGTAACTTGTTTGTGCTCAGAGAATTTAGTGCTAGAGTAGGAGCTTTGTTTTCTTTAGAGAGAGGGATATTCACCGGGGTTCGGGTGTACTCGGAAGAGATGGGTTTTAGCTGTCGTTTGAAGGATACCAGTGTATCCGTAATCCGAGTGGGAATGGGAAGATGATTCCACCAGCGTGGAACATTGAATAAAAACATTGTGGTGAGTGACTTACAGCCTCTCTGCGACGGCACCACAAGACGGTGCTCACAGCCTGACCGGAGGCTCTTTTGGTTGTCACGATGGCTTTACAAGCGGAAGGTCTCCTGTTAGAAACTGGGTGGAAACATGCAGATTTGCTTTTATGCACATTCTGAAGTGGCTCTCTGCTCACTGCATGGTTCACGCTACAAAGCCATTGCTCCGAGCTAGGCAAACGGCGTGTATGCTAAAACCTGCAGGGAGCTTGTCACACTGAGGAGGCTTTGTCCACTTGATTGACAAACGCGTACACTTTGTGTTATCCTTGCAGGCCAAATTTCACTGCAGAAAGCACTGGTGGGGTTTCTGTAGTGTAGTGGTCATCGCGTTCGCCTAACACGCGAAAGGTTCTCAGTTCGAAACCGAGCAGAAACAGCGTTCTTCTTTTGGCGAGAAAACGATAGCAGCAACTGTTTCCTGCTGAATGATTGTCTACAGACACCTAAGCAAAAAGGGTACCTGCGTTCTGTATTCTCGTAGGTTTCCGTAGTGTAGTGGTTATTACGTTCGCCTCACACGCGAAGGCCAGCCGCGAATAGTTGGAAACGCAGTGCCAGCCAATCAGATTGAAGGACCTACCCACAGGCGGAAGTGATGTCAGAGCCAATCAGATTTTTCTTTTTTCATCAAGAACTGGGTTCGAATCCCACTTAGGCACTTGTAAACAATTATTTTAGACAGTTTTGTCAAAAATATTGTAATGTTTAACAATTTATTAGAGCCATAAAGTATCAAAGACTTGTTTTCAAGTTTAGGAATGTGCTAAATAAATGAAATAAAAATACCACAGTGAAACAGTTACAGAAAATTAAATATTAGTTTAAATACATCATAGTGGTTTTAAATATCTTTTTAAATGTGAATTAGAAAAGTTTACATTAAACAAACTGAATAAAACAAGTATTCTTTTTTAGTTTATTAAAAAAATTACAAATGGAAATATTCAAGTCACTATTAAATGATCTGATTGAGTGATGGAATAATAGAGGTAAAACTTTAATTGAAGGATCAGTCAAGTGTTTCCAAATGAAATCTGGTAAAATAAAAGTCCTACAAAACATTAACAAAAACACTCATGAAACAAAATGTGATTGTTCATTGTATTTATTTATTAGACATAATAGGTTTAAGTACTTTAAAAATAGTAAATAATCCTAAAATATGGGGGGGGGGGGGGATACAGAAAAACAACAAACACAAATTCAACAATAAAGATGCATTACATTACAATCTCACTGAAAAATAAAATTTAAAAACATATACAGGACTAAAATACTGCTAAGGGGCAAAATATCAAGAATAATAGAAAACCTTTAAGGTTTTAAATACTAAATAAAATAAATAGCATCAATCCAAAAAATAAAAAAGGTAACACTTAACAATAAGGTTGTATTAGTTAATTAAGTTTATGCATTTAATAATGTGAACAAACAATGAACAATACGTTTATTGCAGTATTCATTCTTCTATGCTAAAATGAATGGAAATAAAATTATTGGCTAATTCTTGTTAACTCACAGTGCATTAAGACTAATGTAACAAGCATAACTTTGGATTTTAATAATTTAATAGTCAATGTTTAACTATGATTAATAAATGTTTATAAGTATAGTCCAATAATAGTTCATTTTAGTACAATAACTAAAAAGAACCTTATTGCAAAGTGTCACCAAAAAACAAACAGCTTTAAAAAAACAGACTGAACTTTAAGATTAAAGACACATAATATCACACTGAAAAATAAAACCTTTAAACAATAATTAAGCACTGCTAAAAGGGGGCAAAATATCAGGGAAATAATCATGTTTTTGTTATTTAAAAAAATTTAAATATCAATGCAAAATGTAAAAAAAAATAAAAATAAATTGTCACTTAAGGTTTTAAGTATTTTACAAAAGTAAATATTAATCCAAAACAATAAAGAAGGAATTCTAAGAAATAAGGACAAATTAAAATCAACTCTGAAAATTAAAATGCAAATAGAAAGTGCATGAAAAATGGAACATTGAGTTTGGAAAGGTGTTTGAAGTCCTCACAGGTCCAGTTTGGGTGCTTGAAGGTAAGGCCAGCATGGTCAGAGGTGGAAAAAATAGAGAAAAAAATATTTAATGATTCAAGAAAATTATAAGACATGTGTATTTAACACAGAATTACAACTTTCAGTTCACATATGAGGTAAAAAATGCATTTTATGCATAGTGCTGTTCATGTTTCCAAACCTTTTTTATTTACCTTGCTCTGACTGAATGAACACCATGAATAGAACTTTATTATTATTATTTAATTTATTTAATTACATAATTTAAGGCAAGTTAATTTATTAAATGGTCTAAAATAAATCAATATAATTACAGTTTTTAGTTAAACTCATTTCACCATCATTGTCTGTGTATACAAAGTAACTAGTGTACAAATATATCTACAAACAGAGACAGAGTAATTAAAAAATATATTTATAATTTGCTAAATAATTCTGTTTTTAGCTATAAAAGGTTACAGTTATCATGATATTTGCACATGCTCAAGAAATGATGAACTCAGCTAGAAATGAATTAATGGCAACAATATAATTTCACAGAAGCAAGAAGACTTTTTTTGTAATTCAACTATATAGGGGTTAGACAATACAAGAAACAATAAACGGAATAGGAAATTAGTTGAAAAAAATTATACATAAAATATTTAACTTTTCTTTTTTTTGTAGAGTTTATTTGCAAAATCAGTGAATTGCAATTTAAAATATTTTCATGAATCATGTGTATCTCTATTTATTAATTCTTCATTAGTTAACTAAAGAATGTGGTGTTTGTTATTTAAATGGTTTAAAATATATTTTAATAAAGCTAAAATGGCACGTCTGACTCGAATAAAGAATTTAGAGTTTAATTTGTATTGGCTATGCATTGAGATTTTTAGGAATATAAGTAATATTGAGCCAAGGAATTAAAGTAATAAAGTTTTAAGTAAATAAATTAGAGAAGTACAGTAAATAAATTTAAAAAGTAAATTAGTAATTACCAGACACTTGATGTTACTAATTAAATACAATGCTGGGATTTTGCTTACTGTAGTAAACACAGTACTGTTAGAGGATGGGCAAAAGCACAAAAATAAAATATAATATGCACATTGACACAAACAACCAAGTCCAAAACATAAATTACAGCCATGTTCATTCATAATTATGTGAAATAAAACACGAGAGGGTAAATTTGGCTTAAAAAACTAAAGTTTACAGGTCAATATTGTTTTTGCACAACAGTAAAACAATGTTTTTGACAACAGTAACACAATGTGAGTAATAAAGTCTCTTACCTTTGACAGATGTTGTAAATCTGCCGAATAAAACGAAAGGAGCAGATCGCGGGTGTGTTTAGTTCACTCTCTGAGTCAAAATGAAAATGTCATCTTCAATTTCCTGCTGGTGCAAAAAACACGGAAGTGCGCCACAGAGCGCCAGTGGCCGAAAGTATATTGCATCCGTAGTGGTTCAGCACTACCATAGAAAATGAATGAGAATCCGTTTAGGGCCGTTTAGCTAAAGAATCCTCGACCGCTGCGCGGAAGACCGGGGTTCGATTCCCTGATGGGGAGGCCCTTGTTTGTCTTTTACTAGTTGGCTGTTGCCTTCAAGCCAACGTAAAAAAGCAACAATCCGCCCGCGGGACATCGCCACAGGGGTGGTGCCTAGCCATGTGATAAAAGATCCAAAAGGAACGAGTTGGCAGTGGGGTCAAACTGCTTGGAAGGCTGCTATTCTCATCCCTATACCACCAACGCTTGTGGATGTTCTCCGGCAGAAGTGCTGAAAAAGTAAGCTTTCAAACAAGGCACTCTCTGTTTGGGTTTGGGCTAAAACAAAGCTCCAAAGTACGGAGCCCAGCCATGGCGACATGCGCTGATCACAGGACAATTTCCCAACGGTGGCACCCGGCCATGTGATATATAGAGCAGCCAAAGGCAATGCGTTGGCCAGGAATCGAACCCGGGTCAACTGCTTGGAAGGCAGCTATGCTCACCACTATACCACCAACGCCTGTGGACAGTGCTCGGCAGAGGAGCTCAAAAAGAATGCTTTCAACCAAGGCCCTCTTCGTTTGGGTTCGGCACCAAAAAAAAAAAAAACATCTGCAGCATACGGATCCCAACCTTCGCAATAGGCACTGATCTACTCACGAGGCATGGGACATCTTCACAAGGGTGGCGCCTGGCCATGTAATATTACGGCAGCCATAAAGGAATACATCGGCCAGGAATCTGCTTGGAAGCCGGCTATGCTCACCGCTATATTACCAACGCTTGTGGACATCCTCTCACAGAAGCGTAGAAAAGGAAATCTTTCAACCAAGGAGTTCTTTGTGTGGGCTCTGGCCGAAGAAAAAACTCCCCAGAAAAAAAAACATGCCGAGTATGGATCCCATCTCGTTCCGACATTGAGGTTAGAGGAAGCGTTCAAACGTACAACCTCACCATAAAAAAAACGGAGGTCGATAATTTCACGCTGCAGTGGCGGAGTTCTCATCTTCTGTCACCCAGTATTCACTGTAATGAGCTCCCCCGGTTCGAATGTCATGGCAAAGGGTTGACTGGATGCAGCTCATGACAGGTCGGGCTGAAATTTTGTGGAGTAAAAACTGGGCCATGTGTAAGAATGAACGGCGTGCTTTGTTTGCTGCAAAACATGCTAATAACGTTCTCCTGTGTGGTGCCCCGTTCAAGTTACTGCTGATGACCAGTCGAAGACTGACGAGGGAAGCAAGGAATATTAATGAAGAAAACGCTGCCCAAGGCCAGTTTTCAACCCTCCTCCTGCTGTCAGCCAAGGTCCTTGGGGTCGGCACTGCAGAAAATGCACCAAGCTACCCAAACATCCTCCAAGGGGTGGTGCCTGGATATGTGGTAAAATAGCCAAAGGGGATGCGCTGGCAAGGACTCAAACCCGTACGAACTGCTTGGAAGGCAGCTATGCTCACCACTATACCACTGACGCTTGTGGACAAACTCTGACAGAAGTGCCGAAAAAGAAGGCTTTCTACCAAGGCACACTTTGTGTGTGTTTCGGCGCTAAATAGACATGCCCAGACCGCGGAGCCAAGCCATCGCAATTTGCACTGATCTACCCGCAGGTCAGAGGACAACTTCACAACTGTGGCCGCCGGCCATGTAGGATTACAGCTGACACAGGTGAAGTGTGGGCCAGGAATCCAACCCGGGTCAACCGCTTGGAAGGCAGCTATGCTCACCACTATACCACCAACGCTTGCACGCACACTCTGACAGAAGTGCTGAAGAAGAAGGCAACACTCCTCTGCTGTCAGCCAAGGTCTTTAGGGCCAGCGCTGCAGACAATGCCGTTAGGACTGGATTACGTTGCCGATCTGTGTGGGGTGAGAACGGGGGCTTTCTGCATGCAGCTCCTCGTTAGTATAGTGGACAGTATCTCCACCTGTCACGCGGAAGACCAGGGTTCGATTCCCCGACGGGGAGGCCCTTGTTTGTCTTTTGCTAGTTGGCTGTTGCCTTCAAGCCAACGTAAAAAAGCAACAATCCGCCCGCGGGACATCGCCACAGGGTGGTGCCTAGCCATGTGATAAAAGATCCAAAAGGAACGAGTTGGCAGTGGGGTCAAACTGCTTGGAAGGCAGCTATTCTCATCCCTATACCACCAACGCTTGTGGATGTTCTCCGGCAGAAGTGCTGAAAAAGTATGCTTTCAAACAAGGCACTCTCTGTTTGGGTTTGGGGCTAAAACAGAGCTCCAGAGTACGGAGCCCAGCCATGGCGACATGCGCTGATCACAGGACAATTTCCCAACGGTGGCACCCGGCCATGTGATATGTAGAGCAGCCAAAGGCAATGCGTTGGCCGGGAATCGAACCCGGGTCAACTGCTTGGAAGGCAGCTATGCTCACCACTATACCACCAACGCCTGTGGACAGTGCTCGGCAGAGGAGCTCAAAAAGAATGCTTTCAACCAAGGCCCTCTTCGTTTGGGTTCGGCACCAAAAAAAAAAAAACATCTGCAGCATACGGATCCCAACCTTCGCAATAGGCACTGATCTACTCACGAGTCATGGGACATCTTCACAAGGGTGGCGCCTGGCCATGTAATATTACGGCAGCCAAAAGGAATACATCGGCCAGGAATCTGCTTGGAAGCCGGCTATGCTCACCGCTATATTACCAACGCTTGTGGACATCCTCTCACAGAAGCGTAGAAAAGGAAATCTTTCAACCAAGGAGTTCTTTGTGTGGGCTCTGGCCGAAGAAAAACTCCCCAGAAAAAAACATGCCGAGTATGGATCCCATCTCGTTCCGACATTGAGGTTAGAGGAAGCGTTCAAACGTACAAACCTCACCAAAAAAAAAACGGAGGTCGATAATTTCACGCTGCAGTGGCGAGTTCTCATCTTCTGTCACCCAGTATTCACTGTAATGAGCTCCCCCGGTTCGAATGTCATGGCAAGGGTTGACTGGATGCAGCTCATGACAGGTCGGGCTGAAATTTGTGGAGTAAAAAACTGGGCCATGTGTAAGAATGAACGGCGTGCTTTGTTTGCTGCAAAACATGCTAATAACGTTCTCCTGTGTGGTGCACTGTTCAAGTTACTGCTGATGACCAGTCGAAGACTGACGAGGAAGCAAGGAATATTATGAAGAAAACGCTGCCCAAGGCCAGTTTTCAACCCTCCTCCTGCAGTCAGCCAAGGTCCTTGGGGTCGGCACTGCAGAAAATGCACCAAGCTACCCAAACATCCTCCAAGGGGTGGTGCCTGGATATGTGGTAAAATAGCCAAAGGGGGATGCGCTGGCAGGGACTCAAACCCGTACGAACTGCTTGGAAGGCAGCTATGCTCACCACTATACCACTGATGCTTGTGAACAAACTCTGACAGAAGTGCCGAAAAAGAAGGCTTTCTACCAAGGCACACTTTGTGTGTGTTTCGGCGCTAAATAGACATGCCCAGACCGCGGAGCCAAGCAATCGCAATTTGCACTGATCTACCCGCAGGTCAGAGGACAACTTCACAACTGTGGCCGCCGGCCATGTAGGATTACAGCTGACACAGGTGAAGTTGTGGGCCAGGAATCCAACCCGGGTCAACCGCTTGGAAGGCAGCTATGGCTCACCACTATACCACCAACGCTTGCACGCACACTCTGACAGAAGTGCTGAAGAAGAGGGCAACACTCCTCTTGCTGTCAAGCCAAGGTCTTTAGGGCCAGCGCTGCAGACAATGCCGTTAGGACTGGATTACGTTGCCGATCTGTGTGGGGTGAGAACGGGGGCTTTCTGCATGCAGCTCCTCGTTAGTATAGTGGACAGTATCTCCGCCTGTCACCGGAAGACCGGGGTGTCGATTCCCCGACGGGGAGAGGCCCTTGTTTGTCTTTTGCTAGTTGGCTGTTGCCTTCAAGCCAACGTAAAACAGCAACAATCCGCCCGCGGGACATCGCCACAGGGGGTGGTGCCTAGCCATGTGATAAAACATCCAAAAGGAACGAGTTGGCAGAGGGGTCAAACTGCTTGGAAGGCAGCTATTCTATCCCTATACCACCAACGCTTGTGGATGTTCTCCGGCAGAAGTGCTGAAAAAGTATGCTTTCAAACAAGGCACTCTCTGTTGGGTTTTGGGGCTAAAAACAGAGCTCCAGAGTACGGAGCCCAGCCATGGCGACATGCGCTGATTCACAGGACAATTTCCCAACGGTGGCACCCGCCATGTGATATATAGAGCAGCCAAAGGCAATGCGTTGGCCGGGAATCGAAACCCGGGTCAACTGCTTGGAAGGCAGCTATGCTCACCACTATACCACCACGACCTGTGGACAGTGCTCGGCAGAGGAGCTCAAAAGAATGCTTTCAACCAAGGCCCTCTTCGTTTGGGTTCGGCACCAAAAAAAAAAAACATCTGCAGCATACGGATCCCAACCTTCGCAATAGGCACTGATCTACTCACGAGTCATGGGACATCTTCACAAGGGTGGCGCCTGGCCATGTAATATTACGGCAGCCAAAAGGAATACATCGGCCAGGAATCTGCTTGGAAGCCGGCTATGCTCACCGCTATATACCAACGCTTGTGGACATCCTCTCACAGAAGCGTAGAAAAGGAAATCTTTCAACCAAGGAGTTCTTTGTGTGGGCTCTGGCCGAAGAAAAAACTCCCCAGAAAAAAAAAACATGCCGAGTATGGATCCCATCTCGTTCCGACATTGAGGTTAGAGGAAGCGTTCAAACGTACAACCTCACCAAAAAAAAAACGGAGGTCGATAATTTCACGCTGCAGTGGCGGAGTTCTCATCTTCTGTCATCCAGTATTCACTGTAATGAGCTCCCCCGGTTCGAATGTCATGGCAAGAGTTGACTGGATGCAGCTCATGAAGGTCGGGCTGACATTTTGTGGAGTAAAAACTGGGCCATGTGTAAGAATGAACGGCGTGCTTTGTTTGCTGCAAAACATGCTAATAACGTTCTCCTGTGTGGTGCACCGTTCAAGTTACTGCTGATGACCAGTCGAAGACTGACGAGGAAGCAAGGAATATTAATGAAGAAAACGCTGCCCAAGGCCAGTTTTCAACCCTCCTCCTGCTGTCAGCCAAGGTCCTTGGGGTCGGCACTGCAGAAAATGCACCAAGCTACCCAAACATCCTCCAAGGGGTGGTGCCTGGATATGTGGTAAAATAGCCAAAGGGGATGCGCTGGCAGGGACTCAAACCCGTACGAACTGCTTGGAAGGCAGCTATGCTCACCACTATACCACTGACGCTTGTGGACAAACTCTGACAGAAGTGCCGAAAAAGAAGGCTTTCTACCAAGGCACACTTTGTGTGTGTTTCGGCGCTAAATAGACATGCCCAGACAGCGGAGCCAAGCCATCGCAATTTGCACTGATCTACCCGCAGGTCAGAGGACAACTTCACAACTGTGGCCGCCGGCCATGTAGGATTACAGCTGACACAGGTGAAGTGTGGGCCAGGAATCCAACCCGGGTCAACCGCTTGGAAGGCAGCTATGCTCACCACTATACCACCAACGCTTGCACGCACACTCTGACAGAAGTGCTGAAGAAGAGGGCAACACTCCTCTTGCTGTCAGCCAAGGTCTTTAGGGCCAGCGCTGCAGACAATGCCGTTAGGACTGGATTACGTTGCCGATCTGTGTGGGGTGAGAACGGGGGCTTTCTGCACGCAGCTCCTCGTTAGTATAGTGGACAGTATCTCCGCCTGTCACGCGGAAGACCGGGGTTCGATTCCCCGACGGGGAGGCCCTTGTTTTTCTTTTGCTAGTTGGCTGTTGCCTTCAAGCCAACGTAAAAACAACAATCCGCCCGGGACATCGCCACAGGGGTGGTGCCTAGCCATGTGATAAAAGATCCAAAAGGAACGAGTTGGCAGTGGGGTCAAACTGCTTGGAAGGCAGCTATTCTCATCCCTATACCACCAACGCTTGTGGATGTTCTCCGGCAGAAGTGCTGAAAAAGTATGCTTTTAAACAAGGCACTCTCTGTTTGGGTTTGGGGCTAAAACAGAGCTCCAGAGTATGGAGCCCAGCCATGGCGACATGCGCTGATCACAGGACAATTTCCCAACGGTGGCACCCGGCCATGTGATATATAGAGCAGCCAAAGGCAATGCGTTGGCCGGGAATCGAACCCGGGTCAACTGCTTGGAAGGCAGCTATGCTCACCACTATACCACCAACGCCTGTGGACAGTGCTCGGCAGAGGAGCTCAAAAAGAATGCTTTCAACCAAGGCCCTCTTCGTTTGGGTTCGGCACCAAAAAAAAAAACATGTGCAGCATACGGATCCCAACCTTCGCAATAGGCACTGATCTACTCACGAGTCATGGGACATCTTCACAAGGGTGGCGCCTGGCCATGTAATATTACGGCAGCCAAAAGGAATACATCGGCCAGGAATCTGCTTGGAAGCCGGCTATGCTCACCTATATTACCAACGCTTGTGGACATCCTCTCACAGAAGCGTAGAAAAGGAAATCTTTCAACCAAGGAGTTCTTTGTGTGGGCTCTGGCCGAAGAAAAAACTCCCCAGAAAAAAAACATGCCGAGTATGGATCCCATCTCGTTCCGACATTGAGGTTAGAGGAAGCGTTCAAACGTACAACCTCACCAAAAAAAAACGGAGGTCGATAATTTCACGCTGCAGTGGCGGAGTTCTCATCTTCTGTCACCCAGTATTCACTGTAATAATCTCCCCCGGTTCGAATGTCATGGCAAGGGTTGACTGGATGCAGCTCATGACAGGTCGGGCTGACATTTTGTGGAGTAAAAACTGGGCCTGTGTAAGAATGAACGGCGTGCTTTGTTTGCTGCAAAACATGCTAATAACGTTCTCCTGTGTGGTGCACTGTTCAAGTTACTGCTGATGACCAGTCGAAGACTGACGAGGAAGCAAGGAATATTAATGAAGAAAACGCTGCCCAAGGCCAGTTTTCAACCCTCCTCCTGCTGTCAGCCAAGGTCCTTGGGGTCGGCACTGCAGAAAATGCACCAAGCTACCCAAACATCCTCCAAGGGGTGGTGCCTGGATATGTGGTAAAATAGCCAAAGGGGATGCGCTGGCAGGGACTCAAACCCGTACGAACTGCTTGGAAGGCAGCTATGCTCACCACTATACCACTGACGCTTGTGACAAACTCTGACAGAAGTGCCGAAAAAGAAGGCTTTCTACCAAGGCACACTTTGTGTGTGTTTCGGCGCTAAATAGACATGCCCAGACCGCGGAGCCAAGCCATCGCAATTTGCACTGATCTACCCGCAGGTCAGAGGACAACTTCACAACTGTGGCCGCCGGCCATGTAGGATTACAGCTGACACAGGTGAAGTGTGGGCCAGGAATCCAACCCGGGTCAACCGCTTGGAAGGCAGCTATGCTCACCACTATACCACCAACGCTTGCACCACACTCTGACAGAAGTGCTGAAGAAGAGGGCAACACTCCTCTTGCTGTCAGCCAAGGTCTTAGGGCCAGCGCTGCAGACAATGCCGTTAGGACTGGATTACGTTGCCGATCTGTGTGGGGTGAGAACGGGGCTTTCTGCACGCAGCTCCTCGTTAGTATAGTGGACAGTATCTCCGCCTGTCATGCGGAAGACCGGGGTTCGATTCCCCGACGGGGAGGCCCTTGTTTGTCTTTTGCTAGTTGGCTGTTGCCTTCAAGCCAACGTAAAAAAGCAACAATCCGCCCGCGGGACATCGCCACAGGGGTGGTGCCTAGCCATGTGATAAAAGATCCAAAAGGAACGAGTTGGCAGTGGGGTCAAACTGCTTGGAAGGCAGCTATTCTCATCCCTATACCACCAACGCTTGTGGATGTTCTCCGGCAGAAGTGCTGAAAAGTATGCTTTTAAACAAGGCACTCTCTGTTTGGGTTTGGGGCTAAAACAGAGCTCCAGAGTATGGAGCCCAGCCATGGCGACATGCGCTGATCACAGGACAATTTCCCAACGGTGGCACCCGGCCATGTGATATATAGAGCAGCCAAAGGCAATGCGTTGGCCGGGAATCGAACCCGGGTCAACTGCTTGGAAGGCAGCTATGCTCACCACTATACCACCAACGCCTGTGGACAGTGCTCGGCAGAGGAGCTCAAAAAGAATGCTTTCAACCAAGGCCCTCTTCGTTTGGGTTCGGCACCAAAAAAAAAAACATGTGCAGCATACGGATCCCAACCTTCGCAATAGGCACTGATCTACTCACGAGTCATGGGACATCTTCACAAGGGTGGCGCCTGGCCATGTAATATTACGGCAGCCAAAAGGAATACATCGGCCAGGAATCTGCTTGGAAGCCGGCTATGCTCACCGCTATATTACCAACGCTTGTGGACATCCTCTCACAGAAGCGTAGAAAAGGAAATCTTTCAACCAAGGAGTTCTTTGTGTGGGCTCTGGCCGAAGAAAAAACTCCCCAGAAAAAAAACATGCCGAGTATGGATCCCATCTCGTTCCGACATTGAGGTTAGAGGAAGCGTTCAAACGTACAACCTCACCAAAAAAAAACGGAGGTCGATAATTTCACGCTGCAGTGGCGGAGTTCTCATCTTCTGTCACCCAGTATTCACTGTAATGAGCTCCCCCGGTTCGAATGTCATGGCAAGGGTTGACTGGATGCAGCTCATGACAGGTCGGGCTGACATTTTGTGGAGTAAAAACTGGGCCATGTGTAAGAATGAACGGCGTGCTTTGTTTGCTGCAAAACATGCTAATAACGTTCTCCTGTGTGGTGCACTGTTCAAGTTACTGCTGATGACCAGTCGAAGACTGACGAGGAAGCAAGGAATATTAATGAAGAAAACGCTGCCCAAGGCCAGTTTTCAACCCTCCTCCTGCTGTCAGCCAAGGTCCTTGGGGTCGGCACTGCAGAAAATGCACCAAGCTACCCAAACATCCTCCAAGGGGTGGTGCCTGGATATGTGGTAAAATAGCCAAAGGGGATGCGCTGACAGGGACTCAAACCCGTACGAACTGCTTGGAAGGCAGCTATGCTCACCACTATACCACTGACGCTTGTGGACAAACTCTGACAGAAGTGCCGAAAAAGAAGGCTTTCTACCAAGGCACACTTTGTGTGTTTTCGGCGCTAAATAGACATGCCCAGACCGCGGAGCCAAGCCATCGCAATTTGCACTGATCTACCGCAGGTCAGAGGACAACTTCACAACTGTGGCCGCCGGCCATGTAGGATTACAGCTGACACAGGTGAAGTGTGGGCCAGGAATCCAACCCGGGTCAACCGCTTGGAAGGCAGCTATGCTCACCACTATACCACCAACGCTTGCACGCACACTCTGACAGAAGTGCTGAAGAAGAGGGCAACACTCCTCTTGCTGTCAGCCAAGGTCTTTAGGGCCAGCGCTGCAGACAATGCCGTTAGGACTGGATTACGTTGCCGATCTGTGTGGGGTGAGAACGGGGCTTTCTGCACGCAGCTCCTCGTTAGTATAGTGGACAGTATCTCCGCCTGTCACGCGGAAGACCGGGGTTCGATTCCCCGACGGGGAGGCCCTTGTTTGTCTTTTGCTAGTTGGCTGTTGCCTTCAAGCCAACGTAAAAAAGCAACAATCCGCCCGCGGGACATCGCCACAGGGGTGGTGCCTAGCCATGTGATAAAGATCCAAAAGGAACGAGTTGGCAGTGGGGTCAAACTGCTTGGAAGGCAGCTATTCTCATCCCTATACCACCAACGCTTGTGGATGTTCTCCGCAGAAGTGCTGAAAAAGTATGCTTTCAAACAAGGCACTCTCTGTTTGGGTTTGGGGCTAAAACAGCTCCAGAGTACGGAGCCCAGCCATGGCGACATGCGCTGATCACAGGACAATTTCCCAACGGTGGCACCCGGCCATGTGATATATAGAGCAGCCAAAGGCAATGCGTTGGCCGGGAATCGAACCCGGGTCAACTGCTTGGAAGGCAGCTATGCTCACCACTATACCACCAACGCCTGTGGACAGTGCTCGGCAGAGGAGCTCAAAAAGAATGCTTTCAACCAAGGCCCTCTTCGTTTGGGTTCGGCACCAAAAAAAAAAACATGTGCAGCATACGGATCCCAACCTTCGCAATAGGCACTGATCTACTCACGAGTCATGGGACATCTTCACAAGGGTGGCGCCTGGCCATGTAATATTACGGCAGCCAAAAGGAATACATCGGCCAGGAATCTGCTTGGAAGCCGGCTATGCTCACCGCTATATTACCAACGCTTGTGGACATCCTCTCACAGAAGCGTAGAAAAGGAAATCTTTCAACCAAGGAGTTCTTTGTGTGGGCTCTGGCCGAAGAAAAAACTCCCCAGAAAAAAAACATGCCGAGTATGGATCCCATCTCGTTCCGACATTGAGGTTAGAGGAAGCGTTCAAACGTACAACCTCACCAAAAAAAAACGGAGGTCGATAATTTCACGCTGCAGTGGCGGAGTTCTCATCTTCTGTCACCCAGTATTCACTGTAATGAGCTCCCCCGGTTCGAATGTCATGGCAAGGGTTGACTGGATGCAGCTCATGACAGGTCGGGCTGAATTTTGTGGAGTAAAAACTGGGCCATGTGTAAGAATGAACGGCGTGCTTTGTTTGCTGCAAAACATGCTAATAACGTTCTCCTGTGTGGTGCACTGTTCAAGTTACTGCTGATGACCAGTCGAAGACTGACGAGGAAGCAAGGAATATTAATGAAGAAAACGCTGCCCAAGGCCAGTTTTCAACCCTCCTCCTGCTGTCAGCCAAGGTCCTTGGGGTCGGCACTGCAGAAAATGCACCAAGCTACCCAAACATCCTCCAAGGGGTGGTGCCTGGATATGTGGTAAAATAGCCAAAGGGGATGCGCTGGCAGGGACTCAAACCCGTACGAACTGCTTGGAAGGCAGCTATGCTCACCACTATACCACTGACGCTTGTGGACAAACTCTGACAGAAGTGCCGAAAAAGAAGGCTTTCTACCAAGGCACACTTTGTGTGTGTTTCGGCGCTAAATAGACATGCCCAGACCGCGGAGCCAAGCCATCGCAATTTGCACTGATCTACCCGCAGGTCAGAGGACAACTTCACAACTGTGGCCGCCGGCCATGTAGGATTACAGCTGACACAGGTGAAGTGTGGGCCAGGAATCCAACCCGGGTCAACCGCTTGGAAGGCAGCTATGCTCACC
This sequence comes from Danio kyathit, assembly GCA_903798195.1. NCBI lineage: Eukaryota > Metazoa > Chordata > Actinopteri > Cypriniformes > Danionidae > Danio > Danio kyathit. The sequence continues at coordinate 775,116 of CAIGQS010000269.1, forward strand.
ACTATACCACCAACGCTTGCACGCACACTCTGACAGAAGTGCTGAAGAAGAGGGCAACACTCCTCTTGCTGTCAGCCAAGGTCTTTAGGGCCAGCGCTGCAGACAATGCCGTTAGGACTGGATTACGTTGCCGATCTGTGTGGGTTGAGAACGGGGGCTTTCTGCACGCAGCTCCTCGTTAGTATCGTGGACAGTATCTCCGCCTGTCACGCGGAAGACCCGGGTTCGATTCCCGACGGGGAGGCCCTTGTTTGTCTTTTGCTAGTTGGCTGTTGCCTTCAAGCCAACGTAAAAAGCAACAATCCGCCCGCGGGACATCGCCACAGGGGTGGTGCCTAGCCATGTGATAAAGATCCAAAAGGAACGAGTTGGCAGTGGGTCAAACTGCTTGGAAGGCAGCTATTCTCATCCCTATACCACCAACGCTTGTGGTGTTCTCCGGCAGAAGTGCTGAAAAAGTATGCTTTCAAACAAGGCACTCTCTGTTTGGGTTTGGGGCTAAACAGAGCTCCAGAGTACGGAGCCCAGCCATGGCGACATGCGCTGATCACAGGACATTTCCCAACGGTGGCACCCGCCATGTGATATATAGAGCAGCCAAAGGCAATGCGTTGGCCGGGAATCGAACCCGGGTCAACTGCTTGGAAGGCAGCTATGCTCACCACTATACCACCAACGCCTGTGGACAGTGCTCGGCAAGGGCTCAAAAAGAATGCTTTCAACCAAGGCCCTCTTCGTTTGGGTTCGGCACCAAAAAAAAAAAACATCTGCAGCATACGGATCCCAACCTTCGCATAGCACTGATCTACTCACGAGTCATGGGACATCTTCACAAGGGTGGCGCTGGCCATGTAATATTACGGCAGCCAAAAGGAATACATCGGCCAGGAATCTGCTTGGAAGCCGCTATGCTCACCGCTATATTACCAACGCTTGTGGACATCCTCTCACAGAAGCGTAGAAAAGGAAATCTTTCAACCAAGGAGTTCTTTGTGTGGGCTCTGGCCGAAGAAAAAACTCCCCAGAAAAAACATGCCGAGTAGGATCCCATCTCGTTCCGACATTGAGGTTAGAGGAAGCGTTCAAACGTACAACCTCACCAAAAAAACGGAGGTCGATAATTTCACGCTGCAGTGGCGAGTTCTCATCTTCTGTCACCCAGTATTCACTGTAATGAGCTCCCCCGGTTCGAATGTCATTGCAAGGGTTGACTGGATGCAGCTCATGACAGGTCGGGCTGACATTTTGTGGAGTAAAACTGGGCCATGTGTAAGAATGAACGGCGTGCTTTGTTTGCTGCAAAACATGCTAATAACGTTCTCCTGTGTGGTGCACTGTTCAAGTTACTGCTGATGACCAGTCGAAGACTGACGAGGAAGCAAGGAATATTAATGAAGAAAACCTGCCCAAGGCCAGTTTTCAACCCTCCTCCTGCTGTCAGCCAAGGTCCTTGGGGTCGGCACTGCAGAAAATGCACCAAGCTACCCAAACATCCTCCAAGGGGTGGTGGCCTGGGATATGTGGTAAAATAGCCAAAGGGGGATGCGCTGGCAGGGACTCAAACCGTACGAACTGCTTGGAAGGCAGCTATGCTCACCACTATACCACTGACGCTTGTGGACGAAACTCTGACAGAAGTGCCGAAAAAGAAGGCTTTCTACCAAGGCACACTTTGTGTGTGTTTCGGCGCTAAATAGACATGCCCAGACCGCGGAGCCAAGCCATCGCAATTTGCACTGATCTACCCGCAGGTCAGAGGGACAACTTCACAACTGTGGCCGCCGGCCATGTAGGATTACAGCTGAACACAGGTGAAGTGTGGGCCAGGAATCCAATCCCGGGTCAACCGCTTGGAAGGCAGCTATGCTCACCACTATACCACCAACGCTTGGCAACGCACACTCTGACAGAAGTGCTGAAGAAGAGGGCAACAACTCCTCTTGCTGTCAGCCAAGGTCTTTAAGGGCCAGCTGCTTGCAGACAATGCCGTTAGGACTGGATTACGTTGCCGATCTGTGTGGGGTGAGAACGGGGGCTTTCTGCACGCAGCTCCTCGTTAGTATAGTGGACAGTATCTCCGCTGTCACGCGGAGGCCAGTCGCGAATAGTTGGAACGCAGTGCCAGCCAATCAGATTGAAGGACCTGCCCACAGGCGGAAGTGATGTCAGAGCCTAGTCAGATTTTTCTTTTTTCATCAAAAACTGGGTTCGAATCCCACTTAGGCACTTGTAAACAATTATTTTAGACAGTTTTGTCAAAAATATTGTAATGTTTAACGAATTTATTAGAGCCATAAAGTATTTAAAACTTGTTTTCAAGTTTAGGAATGTGCTAAATAATGAAAATAAAATAGCCAACAGTGAAACTATGATTAATAATGTTATTATTGCAAAGTATCACCAAAAAAACAAAACAGCTTTAAAAAAACAGACTGAACTTTAAGAATAAAGACACATAATATCACACTGAAAAATAAAACTTTTACATAATAATTAAAAACTGCTATAAGGGGGCAAAATATCAGGGAAATTATCATGTTTTTGTTATTTTAAAAAATTTAAATATCAATGCAAAATGTAAAAAAATAAATAAATAAATTTTCACTTTAAGGTTTTAAGTATTTTACAAAAGTAAATATTAATCCAAAACCAATAAAGAAGGAATTCTAAGAAATAAGGACAAATTAAAATCAAACTCTGAAAATTAAAATGCAAAATAGATGTGCATGAAAAATAGAACATTGAGTTTGGAGAGGTGTTTGAAGTCCTCACAGGTCCAGTTTGGGTGCTTGAATGTAAGGCCAGCATGGTCAGAGGTGGAAAAAATAGAGAAAAAAATATTTAATGATTCAAGAAAATTGTAAGACATATGTATTTAACACAGAATTGCAACTTTTAGTTCACATATGAGGGAAAAAAGGCATTTTTTTGCATAGTGTTGTCCATGTTTCCAAACCTTTTTTATTTACCTTGCTCTGACTGAATGAACACCATGAAATAGAACTTTATTATTATTATAATTATTATTGGTTTAATTATATTATTTAAAGCAAGTTAATTTATTAAATGGTCTAAAATAAATCAATATAATTACAGTTTTTAGTTTAACTCATTTCACCATCACTGTCTGTGTATACGAAGAAACTAGTGCACAAATATATCTACAAACAGAGACAGAGTAATTAAATATATATATATATATATAATTTGCAAAATAATTCTGTTTTTAGCTATAAAAGGTTACAGTTATCATGATGATTGCACATGCTCAAGAAATGATGAACTCAGTCAGAAATGAATTAATAGCAACAATATAATTTCACAGAAGCAGAAGACTTTTTTTGTAATTCATTTTGCTTTTACAACTATATAGGGGTTAAACAATACAGAAACAATAAACTGAATAAGAAATTAGTTGAAAAAAATTATACATAAAATATTTTACTTTTCTTTTTTGTAGAGTTTATTTGCAAAATCAGTGAATTGCAATTTTAAATATTTTTCATGAATCATGTTATCTCTTTTTATTAATTCTTCATTAGTTAACTAAAGAATGTGATGTTTGTTATTTAAATGGTTTAAAATATATTTTTAATAAAACTAAAAATGGCACGTCTGACTCGATTAAAGAATTTAGAGTTGAATTTGTATTGGCTATGCATTGAGATTTTTAGGAATATAAGTAATATTGAGCCAAGGAATTCAAGTAATAAAGTTTTAAGTAAATAAATTAGAGAAGTACAGTAAATAAATGTAAAAAGTAAATTAGTAATTACCAGACACTTAACATACACACACACACACACACACACATATATATATATATATATATATATATATATATATATATATATATATATATATATATATATATATATATATATATATAAAGTTATAATAATAATAATATAGCATGTAATTGATGTTACTAATTAAATACAATGCTGGGATTTTGCTTACTGTAGTAAACACAGTTAGAAAATACTGTCAGAGGATGGGCAAAACACAAAAATAAAATATAATATGCGCATTGACACAAACAACCAAGTGCAAAAACATAAATTACAGCCATGTTCATTCATAATTATGTGAAATAAATCACGAGAGGGTAAATTTGGTTTAAACTAAAGTTTACAGGTCAACAGGGGCGGACTGGCCATTGGGAGCACCGGACATTTCCCGGTGGCCTGACGGTCAGTCTGGCCTGCCGTAACCAACACCCGCCCCGCTATAGCAACAACAGCCCCGCTGCCAAGGCAACCGCAGTCAGCCAGCTTCGCTCATGTTTCCACGCGCGTGTTGCGATGTTGTTCGCGTCCCGGCAGCCGTCCGCCGTCTGTCTCTCCCGCGCAAGCTGCGAGACGGGCGCGCGACAGACAGAGAGAGAGAAAGAGAGCGAGCGAGCGCGCGCGCAAATGCGGGGAGAGGACGCTCGACAGGCGGAGGTGTAAGCAACCAACACACCCCCCCCCCCCCCCCCACCCCACCCCGGTCTTCACTTTCTAGATCGCTTCAGAAGTGGCCTGACTGACTGTCACTTTGGCCCGGTAGAAAATGCGTTCCCAGTCCGCCCCTGCAGGTCAATATTGTTTTTCCACAACAGTAAAACAATGCTTTTGCACAACAGTAACACAATGTGAGTAATAAAGTCTCTTACCTTTGACAGATGTTGTAAATCCGCCGAATAAAACGAAAGGAGCAGATTGCAGATGTGTTTATTTCACTCCTTGAGTCAGAATGAAAATGTCATCTTCAAATTTCCCGCTGGTGCAAAAACACGGAAGTGCGCCACAGAGCGCCAGTGGCCGAAATTATATTGCATCCGTAGTGGTTCAGCACTACCATTGAAAATGAATGGGAATCCGTTTAGGGCCGTTTAGCTAAAGAATCCTCAGCCGCCGCGCGGACGGAAGGTCCAGTTCGAAACTGGGCGGCGGAAACAACCTCTGGCTTTTATGCCAATTGTCAAATCAGGCTTCTGTTGAGCACTGACGTTCACTGAAAACATCCTTTCTGCAAAGCGGTGTGAGGCAAGAAATTTGAATTTAACTCAGTGTTTACTAGCCCTGGTGGTTGCATAGAATCTGATTTCTTTTAGCTTTGTGTTGTGCATGAGCAGGTGGCCAGTGCGTTTGCTGGCCCTCCACGGTGCAGACCGTACAAGACAGCTCTATAAAAAATACTATAAAAACTTGAAGCAATACTTTCATATCGGTTTCCGTAGTGTAGTGGTTATCACGTTCGTGTGGTATGTGTTAGGAGTGACCCCTATGGATTACAGGCATGTGCAGAGAATAAAAAAAAGTTTGTTAAATTTTATCTGGGAAGGAAAACCACCAAGAATCGGATATAATGTATTAATTGGAGCAACAGATGACGGGGGGTTGGGATTGATAGACCCAGAGACAAGAAAGAAAAGCATGAGAGTCAAAGTGATAAAAAGGTATTTAAATAAGGATTTTAAAGCAGAATGGAAACATGTAATGAGGTTTTATCTTAACAAATGCGGGGGGTTTAATATGAATGATGATATTTTATGGATGAAACTGAAGCAAAGCATGATGACTGGGATTCCTGATTTTTATAAAGAAGTTTTACAAGCATGGAGTGAGTTTTTAAGACATGTTGATTTTAAACCTGAAGGGAGGAAAATGTTACTGAATCAACCTTTGTTTTTAAATGCTAATATTTTAAAAGAAGAGAAAGAAATATATTTTAAATATTGGTTGGAAGCGGGTCTATGCCAGGTTAAGGATGTTTTATATGAGATTAAAGAAGGGTTTTTACCAAGCCAAGTAATTGTGGACGCCATGAAAGAGATTGGGAAAGATATCAAAAGAGAAACTTTGGTAAATCAATTTGAAATAGTCAAAAGTGCAATACCTAAAGAATGGATAGAAAAAATTGAATAAAATAATGAAAGTAATGATAACGTGAAAGTATTTTTAAGGGAAAAGGAGAAAGACTTTCAAGAATGTGTTCTCAAAAACTTCTACATTTTTTTCAGAAACAAAGTGTGTAAAAGACCAGTTTCAGTACAATTTTGGAAAAAAATCTTTGTGGAAATAGATGAAGAGGGAATCTGGAAGAATTTAAAATGGAAGTATTTAGACGCAAAAATTGAAACTTTGGATTATTTTATCCGACATAATGTTATTTTCACTAAAACAAAACTGGTACAAATTGGAAGTAGTGAGAATGCATTATGCAAAATATGTGGAATGGAAAATAAAGGTATTATGCATTTGTTTTTAAAATGTGTTGAATTAAGTACATTTATGGCAAAGTTAAAAGAAATGATGAAACAAATGATGCCACGTAGGACAGAGCAAATTGAGGAGGAGACAGAATGGTATAAAATATTTTTGTTTGGTTTTAATGGAAGTAAAACAAGGGTTGCCCATTTGTTTCTATCAATTGCAAGAAATGTTATTTGGGAAAGGAGAAACATTGTTAAAAATAAACATGCTAAAATAGAGTTATGGAAAATGTATAAAGGAAAACTTGGAAAATATATTAAAACTTTGGAAGAATATTTTAAAATGGAGGAGAAAGAGGCTGTATTTTACAAAACTTTTATGTTGACTAATCCTTATATTATGTACACTATAGATGGTTTGAAAATAGATTTACCAGAATGATTATAATTGTTGTTTTCCTATTTTGAAAACATATTAGGGAATGATTGGAAATGACGTTTTGATATGCTTCTGAACTGATGTTTTAAATATGTTTTTTAATGTATGTATTGTAGAATTTGAATAAGTTTTCAAATAAAGGGGAAAAAAAAAAAATCGAGTGGCCGAGTGGTTACGGCGATGGACTGCTAATCCTTTGTGCTCTGCTCGCGTGGGTTCAAACCCATCTTCGTCGTTCATCTGCTCTGGCATTTGAGAGAGCCTGGTGCTTCCGTGGACAGTGTTTTACTTGCACCCTCTTAGCTTTTTGAAGGGTGTTGTTGCAAAATTGTATGTCGTCTTTACCGAAAATAGCTGCAAATACATACATATGTGCCACAGTCCAGCTACCATTAGAAAAACAGGAACATACATGATGAGGTGGCCGAGTGGTTAAGGCGATGGATTGCTAATCCATTGTGCTCTGCACACGTGGGTTCGAATCCCATCTTTGTCGTTCAATTGATTTGGTGTTTGTGAGAACCTGATGCAGCTCTAAAAGGTCTCTTACTTTCACCCTCTTACCGTTTTGAAGGATGTTATAAAGTTAATCCAGCCTCAAGCAGGGATGGACTGCTAATCCACTGTGCTCTGCACGTGTGGGTTCGAATGCCATCCTTGTCGTTCAATTACTTTAGCGTTTGTGAGAGGTTGGTGCTTCCATATAAGGTTTCTTACACCACTCTATTTGCATTCTGAAGAATGTTATGGTACAGCTTAATCCAGCCTGTTGAATGTTTAGGAGCTCACGTCTAACATAAATTGCAGCCCGTCAGAGAAACAGAAGCACAGCTAACTTTTGCATCCAAACATTAAGCCTTCTAAGAGGCTGACTAAAATTGCCAAAGCTGACTGTATTTCAAGTCATCTTGGCGGGTTATTGGGTAAAGTTTTCAACCAGCAATGATCACGCCTCGGTTAACCCTCATAGGCTACGATATTGCTTCTGCGAAAGAATAGCGATCACAGCTATGAACTCTTCTGTGTACCAATCGGGACATGCAACGACAAGGTGGTATCAAATTTTAACCTGCCAGCAATCAGCCTTCTGGCACCAACGAGTGCATGCTGTCAGCAGAACAGGTTATCGATATGCCCAAAAAGAATTACATATACATCGTTCCATTACTTAAAGAAAAGTATACACTACTTTTGTGAATCTGGGAGAAGAGAATTGTGGGTAATCTGGTAAAGGGGGCGGAGTCACAACGCTGAACGGCAGAGAAAATGGTTGAGATTGAAATTTGGGTTGTACAGGGATTGGGCTAAGATAACGAACAATGCAAGGACACTGAAACTAATTTTGACAGAAATCCAGGGTCAGCTATGCTGCCGTTTTTAGACTCAGGCATTCTGTCTAGTTTCTCTACAACAAAACCAGAAGAAACCTGTTGAAACCTGGGCACTGATCAGAGCTGAAAAGCTCATTATGAAAACCTTTAACTTCATCTATTTTGTAAGAACCCCCAGGACACAACTAATTCCAGCTTCCCGCACAGCGACCTGCTGACCAGCGACGAGGTGGCCGAGTGGTTAAGGCGATGGACTGCTAATCCATTGTGCTCTGCACGCGTGGGTTAGAATCCCATCTTCGTCGTTTATTTAAAAGATCCCGGTGTTTCCTGCAAGGTGTCTTACTCGCAACCTCTTGTTGTTTCGAAGTATGTTATGGCAAAATTGAATGTCATCTTACGAAAATAGCTGCAAAAACGCACATGTACATACATGCAACAGTCCAGCCTCCATCAGGAAAGCAGGTAGTAATGTGACGAGGTGGCTGAGTGGTTAAGGCGATGTACTGCTAATCCTTTGTGCTTTGCACGCGTGGGTTCGAATCCCATTCTCGTCGCTTTGGCTTTTGAGAGAGCCTGTGCTTCCGTGGAATTTATTTTGCTTGCACCCTCTTAGCGTTTTGAAGGGTGTTGTTGCAAAATTTTATGTCGTCTTTAGCGAAAATAGCTGCAAATACATACATATATGCCACAGTCCAGCTACCAATAGGAAAGCAATTACATACATGACGAGGTGGCCGAGTGGTTCAGGTGATGGACTGCTAATCCATTGTGCTCTGCACGTGTGGGTCCGAATCCCATCGTCGTCGCTCATCTGCTCTGGCATTTGAGAGAGCCCGGTGCTTCCGTGGAAGGTATTTTACTTGCACCCTCTTAGCGTTTTGAAGGGTGTTGTTGCAAAATTGTATGTCGTCTTTAGCGAAAATAGCTGCAAATACATACATATATGCCACAGTCCAGCTACCATTAGAAAAACAGGAACATACATGACGAGGTGGCCGAGTGGTTAAGGCGATGGACTGCTAATCCATTGTGCTCTGCACGCGTGGGTTCGAATCCCATCCTCGTCGTTCAATTGATTTGGTGTTTGTGAGAGCCCAATGCTGCTCTAAAAGGTTTTTACTTACACCCTCTTACCGTTTTGAAGGATGTTCATGTTAAAAATTCTGAAACAATAAGTGATGAACAATATGTATGCATATGCATGAAAACTGTCATGATAATATATATAAAAAAATGTACTGTAAAGCCATGTTAGTGTCTCTATGTATTTAGATATATGATAGTTTAATTGTTTAAACTAGAACAGGATTGCATTATATTAAATGTAATTGAATGCAATGCAATTTTAAAATAATTAATAATTTAAAATTCAATTTTCAGATCTTTTAAGTAAGTAAGTAACTTACTTACTATCTTTTAAGATTTGTTTAGATCTATTTCAATATAAATTTAAGAAATAATGTAGGAAGGAATAATGTAGTGTAGTTGTAGTGTAGATTTGGCTGACAACCCAGACCACGCTAGTGTATTGAATAATCTATGAGAAAATATATATCTTTAAATAAATTATTATTAGATATATATATATATATATATATATATATATATATTATATATATATATATATATATATATATAATATATAACTACTCCCTTGCTGAGTATAGAAACAATTTTTAATTCCCAGCACAACATATTTGTAATGTTTGTTTGTATGCAACATGACCTGACAATACTGATTATGCTGTTTTTAAAAATACCAAAACATAAATCAAATGTCTATTTAACATCAAAATTATACTGCAATATATAAATTAATATACATTATATAAACTATTCTGAAATTATGTTACCATTGTAATTGACTGCACTCAGAAAGTGAAGCTGAACATGAGTTTTCAGTTTACTTTTCTAAAACTTTTATAAAAGTTTGTAGTGCAGAATGGACAGTGGTATAGGGAACAGCATGTGTTGCATTTTATTTACCGCTGTTAAACTCTGATCGCTTCCTATTGATGAAATTCCTACAATTCTACAAGAATATAATTTACATTATATTATATTACATTATAGATGGGTGTTTACAGCTTCTACAAGTTCAAGAGAGACAAGATTAAGTGAAAATAAAATGTAATTATATATATATATATAATTATTATATTTTTTGTGGGTGTGTTAAATTCTCTTTTGGACAGTTACATACATTCTAATGTTGCTGTAAAATGCATTATTCAATTATTTAAAATTTTAAATTATTACAAATAAAAAGATTAGAACAGGTTAGAAAAATACTTACCATGAAAGGCTTTATGCAGGCTAAAGACAGACAAAAAGTAAAAGAAAACTAGCCTACTTAAGAAAGTGAGATGTAGAACATGTAACGTTAGCTAGCTTAGCATAATTAGCTAAAACTGAGTCAAACTAACACACTGCTGTAGAATGGTATTTGGACCACAGCGGTTCGAACTGTAGTCTGCCGAGTGACTAAAAAGTTATCAGCATGATGGTAAAAAACTGTACATTTCTAGTCAAACCATTCTTCTGCAATCTTATACCAAAAACGGAAATAAGGGCAGTATTAATAGCTATAAATGTGGGAGAGCGTTGATATTATGTGACTGTATTGTATTGCAATATGGAACAATTAAGTGTTGATGTTAAATCAAAAGTAATTCACAAATACTTGAAAATGAAATGATTTAATGACAATAATTCTCTATGGTTACAACTGAATTAGTTACAAATAACTGTATAAAATGATAAAACATGAAATGATAAAAACATGATATAAATTGTACCCAGCTTACTGTAAATTTAAAGTTACCTAAGAAAGAGAGAGACAGGGGGAGGGAGAGAGAGACAAAGAGAGCAAGTAGGCCTCAAAGAGCCTGGAGCAGTAGAGCCAGAGAAGATAGCCTCCAGAGAAGGAGAGGAGCTGAACAGGAGAGAAGCAGACCAGGAAAAGAACAGCCCAGGAAAAGAGGAGCCCAGGAAAAGAGGCAGAGCCAAGTTTACCAGCTATTTTGTACCTTTCTTGACCATGTGACCAAACCCAAATACTGAGACATTCAAACTGACCAATCAACATGTGACCACATCATAAAACCCCCAAAGTCAACATACCAGGCCCTGATCTTATCAGTGTCTGCCTTTGGAGTCAGCATGGACCTTTTTTGGTGAAAAAGACATGTTTTGCCATATAAACAAATGCATAGGATAATTTAGACTCTTACACTTACCACCAGAGGGAACACTCACCCGAGTACTGATACTATACGAAATACATTACCCATCAGCCATTCACGAGGAACTGATTTCAGCAACAGCTGATACCCATCACACACACTAGGCTCGTTGAGGTGGCCAAAATCTGCGCAGAATCGATCACCGGTGATCACCGCAAGATGCATGCCGGTTAGAAGTGTGTCCGAGTTGCGTCCGCCTGGCTCTGATGTCACACTGACGTGCGCCAAAAAACTCTCGCGATCGCGAGGCGGGTACCTCGGATTGAGCAGTCGGCCGCAGTTGCTCTCAAAAGACTGCGCCCACTAAAAGCATGATGGGAAACGGCTGGCTGACGACAGAGCTAAATGCTCATTGGATGAGACTGACAAACTACACGTTATTACCTATGTTGTTTTTTACTGAGGTTAATTCTGGCTTTGTTGTATACCTATTTTGTATTTTCGTTGATAATGAAAAAAAGTCATAAAGAGCATTACATGTGGTTATTTATTTAGATTTACACGCAAACAAAAACAAACACACCTTTGTAAAAACCTAATGTGACCTATCTAATATAACTAAATGTTACATATAAATAATTAGGATGCATGTGCTGTATTTTATTTCTCTCTCAGTTTAAAGTCCTGTTTGTTGTCATTTTCACTTTTTTGTATGTTTGTGTGAGTTTTGTATTGTATTTTTTATACAACGTTATTCCATGAAAGTCAATCCAAAACACAGGCTACATATGCATACATGAGGTAATCAGACTGTTTTGCCATTATGCCTATGCTTCATCTTTGTGGTTTCATAAGTGAAAGGGGTGTAGTAAACAAAACAACACACACACACATGTAGGCCTATGTGAAGTCAAAAGTTATTTTTAATAGATCAAGAACATTTTCCCAGTATTTCCTACAGCCTATAGTTTTTATTCAGGTGAAAGTCTTGGGCTGTTTATTTTAGTCTGGCTGGAGTAAAAGCTGTTTATAGGCCTAATAAGCATGTCAATATAATTAGCCCCTTTATAATTTATTTATGTTTGCAGAACAAACCACTGTTGTCCAATGGCTTTCCTCATTTATCTTTAACATAATTAATCTATAGTTAACTCTTTAAATTGCACATTAGGCTGAATACTAGTATCTTGCAAAAAAACTGTATGTAAAATAATAATATATTACTGTCATCATGGCAAACACTAGACAAAAGAGTTAGTAGAAATTAGTTTATAAAACTGTTGAAAACAAAATCTGTTAAACAGCATTTTACATATTTGATGCAATACCATTTCTTTAAACTTCACAAGAGCTAATAATTTTGTCTTTAGTTGTATTTCCCTTTATACCTTCTAATGCCCTCTATAGAAAATCTGAAATGACTATAGAAATGGATCACTTGTTCAATAAAATGCCAAATACTAGGGACATTCCTAGCGAAACAAATAAACAAACATTTGTCATGACCTGTTACTCAAAAGCATCTTGCTGTAGCTACTTAATTTATAATGTAGCCAAATGAGATTTCTTGAAAGCTTTCTTGCTGTATAAGCTGTTTATTTGTCATTCTTTTAACAGTTACTGTTGAATATACAGATTTATATTTTAAATAAACCTTTTTAAGTAATGAGCTGTTCATCTTCTGTGATTGTGACCCTCTTTTTGTAAAAACAGTGATATTTCAATTGCATCCACTCCCACATTAAAATACTACAGTAATTTATAGGAATACTGTAGTGTTTTGAACCATATTATAACAAATAGCCTATTTAAATTCTATAGTTGCTCTGATATCACAACAACTAAACATAACCCAATACTGAAAAAACATGTTCAAAAACACTCTAATATTTACTATAAATCACAATAGTATTTTTCATGAGGTCATTCGTCCGCGATAGAAAACGCGAACGCGATCTCCCACCACTGGTGACGTTTCCAGGCGGCAAAACAGCGAGATTCGGGAGGTGTCCGACTTCTGATGTATTTTTTTCCCTCCTCTTACTGCAGCTGCCTGCTCTCGTCTACAATGCAGTCAAGGCGAGGCGCACCTCAAACGAGCCTACTATATATACTCTCTTTACCCATCAGTCTATGCAAAGTCTTGTTTTGCTCTGCGAACTTTTCTAAGCGTTTATCTTGGTTTGCTTTTCCCGTGTCTATCTCTGCCTGATCATGACCTCTGTTTGCCTGCCGCCTGCCTTTACACCTAGCCTGCCTTTCTGACTCCGTCTGTTAGCTGCCAGCCCCGACTTTAGCCTATTCTCTGACTACTGAATCAAGCCTGTCGTTTCCTACCTTGTATTCTGCCGTTATCAATTTTTAATTCTTGGTAGGGATTTTATTTTCCTTGTTTAAGACATTATTTAAGTGATTCCAAAATTGTCTAGGGTTATGGAAATCTTGAGAAAAGCAATTTTTATAATAATTAGATTTTGCATTTCCAGTTTTCGTTTTACAAGAATTTCTAAGAACTCTGTAGTTTTCCCAGTCTTCTTGTAATTGTTTTACGGTACTTACCCCAAGCCTTATCTCTTTGTTTAAAAAGATTCATTAAATTAGAGTTAATCCAGGGAAGATGACTCCCTTAACTCGTATCGTTTTGAAGGGTGCATGCTTGTTGATTATATTAAACTTCAGAATAGAAAAAGTTCCATGCATCTTCAACTGTGGGAATTAACTTGAGTCTATACCAATTAATTGATTCAAGATCATAAAAAAGTTATCATAATTAATTTTCTTATATTGCTTGATTGTAATATATTTAGGAGAAAGACGGGGTATTTTTATTTCCAAATGCAGAAAATAGTGGAATGGTCACTTAAACAGTCAGAAATTAAACCACATTTAACAATTCTTTCAGGATTAGTGACCAATATCCAGTCAAGCAAAGTAGATGAATTTAGGTTAACTCTGGTGGGTTCATTAATTAACTGAGTGAGATTATTACTATTAAAAATACTTATCATTAGAAGAGGAGCGATCCAACCAATTACAATTAAAATCACCCAAATTATGAGTTCACTATATCTTCCTAGAGAATTAATAGTTGACAGAAAATTTTTTGTAGATTCTGAAGGGGCGGATGGAGGTCTATAGATACTACCTATAATTAAGTGTTTGTTTTCATGGAAAATAATACGAACAAATACACATTCAAAATTGATTGGAGGTGTTATAGGAGATACACATACAGTATTTAAATAACTAGAAACATAAATAGCAACACCACCGCCTCTAGAGGGTCTATCTGCTCTAAATAAAACATAGTCTTCGATATGAAGTTCATAATCGCTGATTCGGTCATGTAGCCATTTTTCAGATATAGTAACAATATGAGGATTATAAAGAGAACCCGGCTCTAAGATCATCAATTTTAGGTAAGAGGCTCCTAATATTGATATGTACAATTTTTAGACCTTTATGATTCAGTAACAAGAGAAATAGTGCAGCATAGTAGAAGAAGCTGCATAGCAACATACTAAACAAACAAACATATAATACAAAAAACAAAACATTCACAAAATATTTGTGCTCTGACTAGAAAACCAAGGAGGTTACCACAAGCTCAGTCTGATAATGAATAATATGATGAAACATAGCCTGTACATTCAGCTTAAAAATGGCATTTAACCGAAATGAGTTGCATAGCCTTGTTTACAATGAAAAAAAGATATAAATAAATGCAAATTGACCTGAGAAGCAAGATCATATTTGTCCACCACAACACAAAATAGAGAGTAATTGCTCAAAAAACAAAAACAAAAAACACTTTAACGGAACAAAGAAAAGTTTGATAGAATAGGAAAATAACAACTACTACTAATAACAATATTTACAATCATAATAGTAATAATGATATTATATAATAATATATATAATAATAACGAATGCAAATTACTGGGCAGCGCAGTGGTGCAGTAGGTAGTGCTGTTGCCTCACAGCAAGAACGTCGCTGGGTCGCAGGTTCGAACCTCGGCTGGGCTGGGTCAGTTGGCGTTTCTGTGTGGAGTTTGCATGTTCTCCCTGCGTTTGCGTGGGTTTCCTCCGGGTGCTCCGTTTCCCCCATAGTCCAAAGACATGCAGTACAGGTGAATTGGGTAAGCTAAATTGTCTATAGTGTATGAGTGAATGTGTGTGTGGAAGTTCCCAGAGATGGGTTGCGGCTGGAAGGGCATCCGCTGCGTAAAATCGGGCTGGATAAGTTGG